>VCMS01000296.1:0-125706 GCA_022539475.1 Gracilaria domingensis
CCGATAAAGTCTTCAACAACTCTAAGCAAACATCATTTACCGCCTATCCTCTTCAGCTCATATTCCCAACTTCTCCGACGAGCTACGCCGTAAGTGCATCCGTGATGACCTCACAGTAGTGGCATACTTCCCTACCACACTGATCGGTTCCGTATCTGAGCAGACGCAATGCCATTCGTTTCTAGCAAGTCTCTACGCGAGTCAGGATGCAAATCCTTCAAGAATCTCTTCGTCAAGTCCTGGAGCCCATTCTAAATCTCACGCAGAAAGTTTTCAGTTCATCGGCGAAGACAAACTAAGTCGAGTGTGCCATCCTCTACAAGTTGTCGTGCGGATACTTTTGAGGCTAAAAACATTCTGTTAACTCTTCACGGGACCAAAACGGGAGCTCCTGTCATAGATTCGAGGCCCCTCCCTCATCTTTATGAAGTAGTATTCTTACTTCAATCACTGACCCTCTCAAGACCAAACCAAAAGCGTTAGAGATACATACTCAGTTATCTAGAATATGCAAAGAAGACGAGGCAGGAAGAAGTATATGTCTTGCGAGGGAGAGTATATCTCAGGCGGTACTCTCAAGCGTTCTGATTACATATCTCTTATTCCGTCGTTCATCGAAACCCCCTGACGGTAGGATTGATCCAGAGTTTGTTTCTATGCAGTCTGTTGGAACAAGGAGAGCTCTCTTCGAACAGTTACGCAACTTGCATCCAGACAAATTGAAGCTGATTAATACTCCAGAAATCGAAAACCTCTAGTCAGAGACGCTACTCACTGCAATAGAATCATCCACGTCACGTTTATTTCGAACGATACTACTCAATCAGCAACTTTACAAACGCAAATCTATCCCAATGCAATGCAACTTTTTTGCCAAAGTTTACATATAGATTGTCCACGTCGAAGAAAGGCAGGTCACTGAATGGAACCTTCACAAAGGCAGATCTCCTTTGAATGATGGAGGCCAAAGCATACAAAAACCTTGACATGGTTTTTTTCGTAAAGGAATTCTTTGAAATCTGATAGGGAGCGCAGGACAGGGCTTCAATCAAAACAGTTTTCTCTCAGTACTCGGGCGTCGCTTGACTAGTTATAGGTGCAATCGTGGCGCATGATGTAATGAAAACTCTATTTCGTCCCTTCGGTGGCAGATTGAAGCCTTTAACGCTCCTCGACAAAGTCGTGGGCAGGAATTCATAGCTCTAGACCTGGGAGTCTGAGGTTCTATCTCGACTCTCAACAGAAGAAAAACTAACACCATTGGCAGCCTTTTACGGCATCACCGCAACACGTCGATTAATGTCTTCTCTTGTATTGTTGGTGACAGGCTTTGTTAACGGAAGGTGAAGCGATACGATTTCAAAATTGGAACGATAATCATGTGCTACCAGCTCAAGCACACAGGGCTGAACGGTTTTCATGCCTACCATCTGTTTTGCTCTCTGCGACGACTCTCGTCGCCATTCTGTTTCATAGAGTTTTATACTGAATGAATTTAGCATATAAGAGCTGCTACAAACCCCGTTCTCTAAACCTCTGAAAATCATGTAGTAGTTAGCCTATCAGGACTCCATTTAGTTATTTATGGTGTTTCGCAGAGAGCTCGCTCTATTACCCCTATAAATCCGGTATTATATGGTCGTTGGAGGCCTTCATCGCTGTTTGTCAGACCGTCACAACGAACAAATTAGATTCAGATATATAAATTGAACGCTAGAGCGGAAGCGCTCATGCTATTAGATAATACCTTATCTTCATCCTCGGTAGAATTTGTATCTTCACGGGAAAAAGGTGGTGGCGAGTATTTAAGTAGCTACATACTGTCGTCACTCTGTTTTTTTATGCATCTCATCCCTGCGCATTACCACTTTTGTGCGTGAGGGTGTTGGCGCGCTTCGGTGGTACATCTCTTCGCCACTTTGATCAGTTTAAATAGTGTAGTGTGTCAGACACTACACAAATTGTAACAAGGTCGCGTATTATGTTACTGGTTGAGCATCAATTGGATGAAAAAACTAGTTGATTTATCTCTAAAAGATCTGTACTGAGCTCGCAACAAAATCGTTGCAAGGAATGCAACCGATTGTGTTTTGGGAGGTATCAAAACGCTACAGAATGGCCTCAAAAAGTTCCTTCTAGCGAAGGGTTTTGGTGGACGTAGATTTATGCGAACAATGGTAGCGCTCTCCATTCATGCGTTTTGAAGCGCTCCTAATACTCAAGATATACTCTAATTAATGTACAGCTTTTTGCCATCCCGCCAATCCACGTAGACAGCGGTGCCAACGTGTTCGCGCGCGGGTGCATGGTAATGAGTGCAAGAAGTGTTGAGGAAGGGGTTTTGGGAGGTCTCGGCATAGTGCTAAAATGTGACCAGAACGTGCCCGTCGGCGTGGGAGGGATCGGTTGTGTTAGGGTGGCTACCCTAACACAACCGCAGCCCCCCGTCCGCGGGCACGTTTTGGCCGGTTTTTTAAAAAATGTGCTTTTTTATGCCCTCGGGCGGGGGGGTCCGTTCGTGTTAGGGTACCTACCCTAACACGAACGGACCCCCCCGCCCGCGGACACGTTTTGGCCGGTTTTTTAAAAAATGTGCTTTTTTATGCCCTCGGGCGGGCGGGTCCGTTCGTGTTAGGGTACCTACCCTAACACGAACGGACCCCCCCGCCGCGGACACGTTTTGGCCGGTTTTTTAAAAAATGTGCTTTTTTATGCCCTCGGGCGGGCGGGTCCGTTCGTGTTAGGGTACCTACCCTAACACGAACGGACCCCCCCGCCCGCGGGCACGTTTTGGCCGATTTTTTCAAAAATGTGCGATTTCATGCCCGCGGGCTCGTTTTCGCCTCATTCCGGTAGCGTCCACAGACCTCCCAAAACACACACCGCACGCATATCCAGCCAAAACGTAACGTGCCCGCGGGCAGCGTGGTTGAGTTGTGTTAGGGTAGCGACCCCAACACAACTTGATCTCGCGCGCTGCCAATACGACAGAATGACATTACGACATGTCTGATGACACCCGTCTCCAACAACACATCGCCAGCAAACCTCCGCGCCGCCCACGGAGCGCGCGGCGCCATTACTGCAAGCGGTGCGTCGTTCAACGACGTTTGCGTGCCAGCTCATCCTGGATGGCCCATGCGTGCAAGACTTGGCTGCTGTGAGCGCGTCATCATGCTACGTGAATCAGCACCAGTTTATGTGCACCGTGCGTGACCAAGCGCCCTTCGCTATCATGGAGTGGAGACCGGAAACCTCACGATTCGGGCGCCGCGCACAGTGCGAGGAGTAGCGCGGCGGCGACCGCGCTTGTGTGCAGCGCGCGCGTCATGGCGACGAGCTCATTCCGCGCGGCGGCGATGCGTTCTATTACCGCGCTCAAAGGCGCGGTAGCGGAGCTGGTTCGCTTTGGAGGCGCGAAGTAGTGACGAAGGCGCGCCTTTTGGTGACGAGGCTGAGCCACCGCGCGCCTCGTGGCGGCTGAGAGCGAGGCGCGCGCAGAAATTGCGCGGACGTGGCCCGTAGTAGAAGGTGACAAAGTGAGATCAGACTCAAGCAACAACTGCGGCGAAAACGGCGAAGCTCGTTTACGCGCTCAATATGGTGTATTAACTCATGCAACAGCTGCACGCGCATCGCTCGCCCTTGGCGCACGCACGCCCGGCTGCGAAGTGCGCGCCCCTCGCCGCGATACGCATCAGGCAGCGCTGCGCGTTGCGCGGCCGCTGTTTCGTGCTCGTCAGCACATGGCGCCAAACTCGGCGAGCACGCCGCCGGCCACGAACGCGAGCGCGACGGCAAACGGCGGCGATGAGAAACGAGCGCTGCGGCTCGCACATCGCCACAACCATCACGGCGGCCTTGTCGGCGCGCGCAGTGCGGGTGTGCACGTCGGCGCCGATGACGCGCGTGATGGCGGCCTACGAAGGCTGCGCGCCCACCAGCAGCACCTCGAAGCCCTTGATCAGAAGCGTCACGGCAGAGAGCACGTCAGTGAGCATCTTGTACAGCAACATGCTTAGCGTGTCAACGTCTGCGATGAGTTCCACCGGCATGAGGTTGAACAGCAACGGCAGCTTGAAGATGGCCACGCTGCTCACTGTGGGCGCGTCGTTGTCGCGCTGCAGCGCGCTCGCGCACAGCAGCAGGGCCAGCCGCATTGGCGTATAATCGCGCGCCGACGGCGACAGCGGCTCACTGCCGAGCGCCGCACTGCCTGGCAGTGCCACGAACGCCCGCGCTGGAACGAAGCTGGATGCTGTCCAGTTGCGGCGCTCTGCCACACTCGTCGCCACCAGCGTCGCAGCATCATAGGCGGCGCGCGCAGCCACGGGTCCAGTTAGGCGCTCACGAACGTGCGCACGCGTGGCGGCATGCCGAGGCCCGGGTTGGCATTGGTGGCGGCAGTCGCCACGTACCAGGCGCCGCCGCGCTTGGCGAACAACGCCGAGTCGCGCACGCAGTGCTGCCCGTCCAGCGCGGTCGCCGCGAGAAAGAGACGCCCGGCGCGGTGACGTGGCAGTGCCGACAGCACGGCCAGCAGCGGCGGCAACGTCGCTGCACTTGGCCTGACGAAGCGCGGCACGGCGCGAGCCAGCGCGTCGGAGAAGTCGGCGACGCTGCCACACAACCCGCCCGCGTGCAGTTGGCGCGCGGCGGAAGCCGTTAGCGCGTCGGAGACTAAACTAGGGTCGGGCACAGCCCAGACGCGCACCGTAACGTAGCGCCGCTGCACGCCGTGCCAAGTCCAGGGGGTTGGCGGCGCGCTGATCACACGTGGGCATGGCAGCGCGCTCGTCTACCAGCAGCGCCGATCGCAGCCGCGCCTCCAGAGGCGGCAGCTGGGCCAGCAACGCCACTACCGAGCGCGCCAGCGCGCGTGCAGCCAAAACCGGCGCCTCTGGCAGCCCCAGCAGCGTGACGTTTACCGGCACCACCGCCGGCCACGGCCGGCGCCGCCGAGGCTTCTGGCAGCGAGTCGGGCGTGGCCGGCTGGGCTCACGCGCGTTTGCAGTACAGCTGCAGCGCTACAGGGAGGGCAAGGACCCGGAGAGGGAACGCGGTACGGCGCGCTCATGGCACGTGAGTTGGCCATGGCGGCGGCAGCAGCGGAGTGAGACGCATAGCATGCCCGTTGGCGGTGCGCGCCGGGCGGCGCCGCGCGCGCGCATGGTGCCCCGTTTGAGCGCTCTGCGGCGGCACGGGGCTTTGCTGCCGGCGTCGCGTCATGCGATCCGCGTCCAGGATTGTACGTCCATCTTTTCACCATACTGTTGGCCAAACACAATGGCGGGAAGTAAGCCCTTCGCGAAGGGAATCTTCTAGGGCCAGGTAAGCATATCATTATTTCTCAAGATGACCAGCACACCATTCAAGGGTGCTGGAACCAGGCAGAAAAGTCAAAGCGTAAGTAAAGAGACGGTATACGAATCAAGCCATCTTGTTCAACGCTCGGCATCCGCTTCATATTAAAGATCATGGAGTGCTCCTTCCACTGCAAGCGATCCTCAATTGCCAGTTCTTCAAACAGTCGCAGTATATTCGGATGAGCGCCAAAGAAGATATGCAAGGCTGTATCGTACCAATTGCCGTCTTGATCCTTACAGGTTGCAACCTTGCCGCCAAGCACATCGCGTGCCTCATACACCACATGGTCGCAGCCAGCATCGGCCAGATACTTGGCACAAGACAGACCAGCCGCCAGGCGACCACAATAGCGACGCACGGCGGCGCGACATCCTGCGACAGTCGGAGCGGTGGTGGTGTGACAGTAGCGTTTGCCTTGTTCATGCGCACGGCGCACAGACGCACGCTGGAACACAATGGCGGACGAGCGCGCGGCTGGAGCGGCAGTGATGGGGAAACGGCCTCCATTTGGGAGCTCATAACGTGAGTCGGATGAGGAAGAATGTCGTCGACATTAAGCGAGCGCGGGAAATTGATAAAGTGTGTCGTGAAAATGTTTACAAAAAAGAAATGAGCTGCAGGCGCACTGCAGCCACGATGCAGTCATATGCGATCAGCTCATCGCCAATAGTCAGCTGGAGGAAGCCTCGCGAGACGCCTCCGCGGCATGCGGCCGTTTTGGGGCGAGGCGGGTGCACGAGATTGGGGACGGTTCTCACACGTACCTCTACAGGATAACTTTCCGGGAGACGGAGAGGGAGGATACGAACGCGTGATGGGCGAGATATAGGTGAAGAGTGGGGACGGTGCGGAATGGGAAGGAATGGTGGGATAATTGAGGTGAGATGCGTTGCGATTTGCATCGCAACTCGGGGAAAAATGGAAATGCAAACTAGCACAAGCGCAGATTAGAGAGAGGGTCGCGGAAAAGAGTGGATGGGGCGGTGCGGCGAAATAGAACCTTTACGAAAACTAGGAGACCCAAGAATTAGACTGCACGAGATGGAATTTAATATTCCAAAATTTCTTAATTTTTTGAGTGCCAGCCACTGCCTCCCCCTCGCGCGCCCCAAAAAGCCCAAAAACTAGCTTAGTTTCCAAAGCGAACAGACTATATTCCACTTTGCAGAACACAGACGCTATCTCCCTCCTGTTTCAGTGCCCCTCTTAGCCCTTCAATGACTATATCCTTCTCTTCAAGCCTCTTTTTCAAAGCCGTACTCTGCTCTTGGGCGACCTTCACTAGAATTCCCCGAACCATCAAGTCCTCTTGTAGCGTCTTAACCTTTTCTTTCAAGCAATTCAGTTCATTTAAAAGATCACGTCTGTTCATTGAGGTTGATTTCACACCAGTGTGGATATCTTCCGGTATTTCCCTAGCCTCTTCGGCGACAGGCCCCGGTAATGCCGCAGGATTCGGTGTTATTTCGTTATCGAAACTATCCTCATGTGCCATAGCCTTAGACACGAGAGGCTGCAGGCATTCTGTGTCCACCCTTGGCACGGCTCCGAGCTCCAACTCCCGTGTCTGTCCTCCTCCATGGCATGGTATATCAGATGAATTGGGCCTCGTACGAGCTACAACGGCCCCCGTTCTGGAAAGAGGGGAAGGTCGAGGAGTAACTTGTCTATCAGTTGTCTCTCGATTTCTTATTGTCTTTCTCCCTTGTCCGGACCCATTGCGAGGCATAATACGATTCATAGCGGCCCCAGTTCTAGAAGACAGGGATGGACGTGACGATCTTAATATACTAGGGCTCTCACGACTTTTCGTCATTGTCCCTTGTTGTCCAGATCCATTGGGCGGCGTAACCCGCGCCCCAGTAGCTCCGGTCTTCGATATCGGCCGGGGACATGAAGGTTTTGGTGTCATACGAACCTCTTCAGTTCCAGTTGTCATGGCCTCCTGTCCTGACCCGCTGGGCCGAGTTATCTCATCTTCTTGAGGAGCAGAGACAGATGCACTATTTGCATTATCGGCAGTTGACGGCACGACATCGTTCGCTGATCCACGAATTCTTGACGCAATCCCGGAAGACGCTCCGCTGCGAGATGGGCGAGAGAGTCCTGTAGAAGGACGCCCACTGACTCTCTCCTTCGTCGAGGACGACTTCCGTTTAGGAAGTGCGGTTCTTGTAGCCTGATTCGTATCATCCGATGCTCTTCTCTTCTTCTGTCCACTCTTGTTCGGCTGCGTACTATTTCGCTTTCTCGGCGTTATACCCATGTTGTGGAGATAAACAGGGTAATGAAACGAAATTGTTGGGGAGGGGGGGAGGGGGTGGGGGGGGTGCATGGTTCAGATATTCCGGGAGACTTCGCAGTTCCTGCTTTTTAGGAATTTGAGGTGCCCAATGGGTCGCAAATATCGCCGTTACAGATGAAGAGCTCCAGTGTACATGTACAACAACGCGTATTGCAGGCAACTGCAATACTCACAAGCATATTTACTTTCTATTCGGTACTGAACTCATCTATTGCTCCAATGTCAGAGCCCAGTCCCAGACGTACTGCTCTCCGTAGTTGAAATACAACTCTTCGCCCCTCTCAATATCTCTTACTGCTCTACAACGAAGTAGAGCATAGTTAGAAAGGTCTGACTTAAACTGTATCACGGACTTCGCTTCCACCACCTGCACATTGGCACTTCGAGTCCTGTTTGACCGGAGCTCTGATAAATCAGGATCCCCGGCATGATATCCGACGTCGTTAATGTAGCCCCCGATACAAAAAGGCGCCGGGACAATGTAGACTTCGCTCTCCTTCCTATCCTGAGCCTGTCCTGGTCTGTTACTCAGGTGCAGAAACTCCGAACCAGTCACAGTGACCATCATAGAAAACAACTTGTACCGCACTGGAGCTGCTCCGAGACAGCCACTTCCATACGTTAAGTGTCTTTCCTTCCGGTTCGTCAGATCCGTGTATACCAAAGTTCCATAGAAATGACAGATAGTTTCCCCAGCCAATATCTTATGTTCCGTGAACACCCCCATACCACCACGGGGATGTCGAATCTTAGAAGATGCTACATGTAAGCGATAGCGATTGGCTTCAACAGTCAACAGCATATGCATATCCATAAGATTCAGAGCTCCTCGGTACTTCCCCTCCCAAAGATCTACAGTACGCTGTCCACACTTCTCGACAAAGTCCCAGTCCTTCCAGTATCTTCCTAGGAACTGAGTAATATGTCCAGGCATCACTTGGTACTGGGGGTAACCAAATGGAGCCTCCCATTCAAGCCGACCTCGGTCCCGATGTGGAACCCGTTCATAGGTCGTTGAAGCCGCATCCACCACCTCCTGTTCAACCAGGATGTCATTCTTCCCCCCGCGAATAACTTCGGCCATAAGAGTCGTTAGATGGTGCTTCGCATGGCTGAAGCATGGCCTATTCTTCTCGCACCCCAAGAACGTCCTATGCTTTGTCAGCGATAGGCACGCCATACCCGTAGAAAAAGTTCCCGCGAACATGTCCATGACAAGATCACCCGGTCTTGTGAAGCGACATATCAACTCCTTCATCAACTACCTGGACTTCTGCTCCGGTCTTATGTACTGCCCACCTGGTACTGAACTACCTGGCTCATGTACCTTCCATGTCAACCACTCCCCCGCTCTCGGTTATGGAACCCGGTCAATTACATTCCTGTTAGCCGGGAAAGTAGAAGGAATGAAATTGTTCTCCTCAAATGGAGTAAGACTGGCTTCCTCCGATGGTCGCAATCCACGCTTCACCCCATGAACGGCGTACTCCGTTACGGGCTGTATCCCAAACTTCCGTAGATTCCCTCCAACATTACTGCGATCCCGGATGAACACCAGTGGATTTGCATCCACTTTAAACGAAGGCATGAGTTCTGGTTTACCTTCGCTTCCAGCTTCATCTTTCGTACTCGCCGTTTCCGAAAGTATCCTGTGCCACACATGAAACTGTGCCATGGCACAGAATATAATGAAGTGCCCACCTGACCGAAGCGCGGAACTTATTAAGTCAGCCGTACGGATCATGTCTTCCTCACTGAAGACATCGTGACCACTATTCCGTTTGTTCCTCTTCCTTCGAGTGTTAAAGGGAGGGTCTGTTAGGACAAGCTGTGCCTCACCCCATAAAATCTCACTCTGATTCACAAACGTTTCGTGTGTGTGCCTCAAGTCCGTCATGTCACAGTTGTACGCTACAAAGTGTGACTTTCTCATCCCCTTCCACACCTTGTCCATATTCATTCGAAGGAGACTGGATATCCCCTTCATGGGCGGCTCAATACCAGTCTTTTGGATGTTGTACCCGGCAACCCGAGATTCATGCTCCGCAAGATTCACCGGCTTCTCGAACTCGTCGCTATCGGAGCTCACGAGGTTCATATACTCTCGACGAGGTGGGGATGGGGCAGACTTGGTCGAAGAAGGTTCGGCATTACCGGAAGTTTTAGGGGTTTTCGTCAGTTCAATATCAGGTTTCGCGTGAATGCCGACATGGAACCCTGCCGCATGACGCATATCCTGTATCGGTTTCCATAGCAACTCCGAAAACTTCTGAAATCGAGCAGGCAACTCACCGGAGTCAGAGCTAGATACGGTATCCATCCGTATCTCCGAAAACTCTATCCAGTTCCTCATCTGATCAGCCCGTAAGCTATAGAGGCTATCGTGGGTGCATATGGTTTCGAGGTCTGTCAAAAACTCCTTAGCCAGTATTCGCAGGTTTGTATCGCATTCATCACTCAAGGTCTCCACCGATCCACTAGTACTGCTCTGTGGCACATCCTTTGTGTTGAATCGAGTACTCTGGCTCGGCGGGGCATAACCGGACTCCCGTGTCTCTGGCGCTGTATACTTCAACGTCTGCATATTCATGTAAATGTATGGTTTCACCATGTGCTGAACGTTCGTGTATCCAAGATGGGCCGCAAAACAACTCCATGCCCATACGACCTCACTGATAGCGAATCCCAGTCGATCACAGTTGTCTTTGGAGAACGACGTAAAAGTGGGTATGTACACAGATGGTGCATGGTTCACTTTTCGTTTCTTTTTCGGTTGTTTCTTCTTCATCATTCGGATGTTGTCGTTCTCTCCCATTATGTGGCCGAGGTATGATAAGTATATAACGACCTCAAATGGGTTCACAGCTGTTGGTGGGATGAACACTGTCGTCTTCAGAACCTGCTTTCTCCTGGTCATGAAATAACCAACCAGGCATCGCACCGGTAGGTATATACCCATATCCATAGAGAGAAGGAAAAAATCGCGGAGACTCTGGTCCTCATCCCCGTCCTTCTTGTCAAGAAGCTTCGTTACAAGATATCGTTGTTCCACAGGTTTGTTATTCACAACACTCTTTCGCAGCTGTTGCAGTGTCAAGTTCTGCAGGTTCTTGGAGTTAGTGGCCTCCTCAAACATCTTCCTTGCCTCCGGAATATCCTTATAGTTCTCGGCGCAGAACTCTATTAACCCTCTAAACCCCACGTCCCGTGGCCGATCAGGGCCTCCATCGCTGTTTTCCAAAGCATCGCGAAGAACGAAAAAAAGTCTGACATATGCATGGAACGCCGGAGGCGGAGCACTCATGTCGATAGGATGTATCTCCTCTCCAACATCGGTGGAATCCATCGCTTCAGCGCAAACAACGGAGGCGAGCCTTTAAATAGCGATTTACGCTGGGCACCCCCGCTTTCGGCAGCTCCTCCCAGCGCACTGCCAGTCTCGTCCGTGTCCGTGTCCGCTCGGAGCGATAGCGTCGCGTGTCGGAGCGATAGCGTCACGTGTCGGAGGATAGCGTCGCGTGTCGGAGCGATAGCGTCGCGTGTCGGCCGCGTCGCGATTCGGAGCTATTGAAATGGTCCCGTATTGTGCTAAAAGTCGCGGATCAAGTGGGTGTGAAGCGCTAGTTTTCTCTAGTTTGATATATGTGCACGGCGTGTGCAGCGAAATCACTGCCGGAAGTGGCGGGAGGAGTGTTTTGGGAGGTCTCCGGAAGGCGCCGGAATGTAGCCAGAACGTGCCCGCGGGCGAGAGGGGTCGGTCGTGTTAGGGTAGGTACCCTAACACGACCGGAACCCCCCGCCCGCGGGCATAAAATCGCACATTTTTCAAAAAATCGTCCAAAACGTGCCCGCGGGCGTGGGGGTCCAGTCGTGTTAGGGTAGGTACCCTAACACGACCGACCCCCCCCCCCCCCGCCCGCGGGCACGTTTTGGACGATTTTTTGACACCCTCCGGAGATCTCCCAAAACACTCCTCCCGGCACTTCCTGTACCCACTGCGTCACCTCAGTGCACCATCCCGGAAATTAGGGAGTGTCTGGATGGTGGAGAAGACGAGATGGTCACCTCAGTGCACCATCTCGGAAATTAGGGAGTGTCTGGAGGGTGTAGATGACGGGATGGTGCACTAAGGTGACGCAGTGGGTACAGGAAGTGCCGGGAGGAGTGTTTTGGGAGGTCTCCGGAGGGTCCCAAAAAATCGTCCAAAACGTGCCCGCGGGCGGGGGGGGGTCGGTCGTGTTAGGGTACCCACCCTAACACGACTGGACCCCCCCGCCCGCGGGCACGTTTTGGGCGATTTTTTGAAAAATGTGCGATTTTATGCCCGCGGGCGGGGGGGTCCGGTCGTGTTAGGGTACCTACCCTAACACGACCGACCCCCCACGCCCGCGGGCACGTTCTGGCCACATTCCGGTGCCTTCCCGGGACCTCTCAAAACACGCCCCCGCGCAGTGATTTCGCTACACCCGGCCGCCGGTACGTTGGCACCGCTGTCCACGTGTATTTGCGGGAGTAGGCTGTACATGGAAGTGAATGAGTGTACTCTTGACTACTATGCAAAGCATTTGAAGAGCATGATTTGAGAACGCGACCATTGCTCGCGTGAGTCATCATTGCGCGAACTCCACCACTCTAAAGCGTACAATCAGTGTGCGAGCGGCCACGGACAGGACACGGACGAGACTGGCAGTGCGCTGGGAGGAACTGCCGAAAGCGGGGGTGCCCAGCGTAAGTCGCCATTTAAAGGCTGGCCTCCGTTCTTGTATCGTCCAGAGCGAGCGTATTGTTGATATACACCTTTCACTGCAATAGCTGTTCAACATGAAGCCAACTCGTGTTCGAAAGCGTACGCAAAGCGTGACTCCTCGCTCTCGGAGGAGCACTCGATCATTGCAAGGTGGAATGCGGGTTTCTCTGCAGATGGATATTGAGAATGAAGGAAAGGTGATAGTCGGGGAAGCTTTGTTGCATGGAATTGAAAGTGTTCTACGCCGCGAGTTGAACCGGAAGCAATTGGACCCAGGTCTTGTGGTGGTTCATAATATTCTCATCAGTCGAAGCGGTCAGACGTTCTACCCTTACCGGGCGGAGGGCCTGGATCTTCCACAATATATCCAGGATCTCCGGACGGCCGCTCCTTGGGATGAGAAAATGATGGAACCGGTGGCAGCCAGCATTCCGGCGTCGAAGCGAGGAACGGTGAGCGCTATGAGTGAGGTGATGACGCCGACAAACCGCACGGAGCCAATTCGAAGTTCATCAACACCGAGAGGTAGCGCATCAGTACCACCTCCGCGGGCAGGTCCGTCGTCTGTTACGAAGCGGTCTATGGAGACGAGAGTATCCCCAGCTACGAAGCGGACAGGTCAAACAGAGTCTACCTCCGCTACGAAGCCCACTGCGTCGAAAAGGGCTTCTCCTGCGATTAATCAGACCGTCGACACAAGGGGATCTTCTGCGTCGAAACAGACGGTTCAGCACGGGACGGCTGTGCAAGAGGAGGAAGATAAGATCATGAAAGGTCCCCTTCCAGACGCGGATGCGCAATCCGCGCAAGGAGCTGGTCCATCTGTACCCCAAACTGCACCAGAAACTGCGGAGCAGCAGGACGATGACGTTGTGTTTCTGTCCGCAAGAATGGCACGTTCAAGTGTTTCTGGCGAGCGGTCTGGAACACAAGGGACACCTACTCGGAGCAAGACGTACAGACGAATTCGTCAGAAGGTACCAAAGGTGAACCTCAATTACTACCGGATGGTTGTTGTTACTGTTGACATCACTCTGGTGGACACTCCGCCCAATTTACTCCGTGGAGTAAGTAGACGCCACGTTGAAGCCCTTGTGAAGAGTATGGAGGAGCGGGGGATATTGCAGTCGATGGGTTCTCCAGTGGTGGCCTTACAAGATGCTACTACGGGAGAGAGGGATACCGACAAGGGACGCCTAACGAAGAAGTGCTTCATTGTAGATGGTTTGCATCGTCTGAAAGCTATACAATATTTGGCAGCGACTGGTGCACCAAAGTGTAAGCGATTAGCCAAGTTTTGGCATTGCAATCTGCTGATACGAAGAGATGGGAGACCCATTGGGATGAAGGAATTGTTATGTGTTGCTTCGTACCTCAATGAGTCGACGAGTACCATGCGAAGGATGATGTTTGCAGACAAGATACACTCTATAGTTAGTGTGGTCGCCATTCTAATTGAAGATGTTGAGGGGGTGACGCCGGCAGACGTGGATCCTGCAGAAGTGACAGAAGTGTTGAAGGAGAGCCAACTGATTGGGACTGTGCAAGAGCGTCAGTACCTGAGATATGCCAATGTCGCCCTGCAACTCATGTCTCGTGAGGGAATGCTGGCCCATTTCGAGGATATGTGTGAGACTGTGAGTGACATAGGTCTCACACATCTGTCCCATACTCCGCTATATGTTTTGGATGCCGAGGAGTTTTCCTTCATTCTTGATTGTCTTCAGATGTTTCTATTGAAGGGCAAGTCGACGAAGACAAAGCAATGGAAAAGCTTTGAGGAGGTTCGAGGTTTCTTTTATGATAGAGCAGTCTCTCTGTTCCGCGCGGCTAGAGCAGTGAGGAATGAACTGAACGAGGAAGAGTCCATGGAAGTGTTCCTGAAACGCGAAGTCAGTCTTTCTGCCCCATCGAATGAAGTTGACGTTGAAGACCCAGACAACAACGCAACTGTGTATCAGTTTCTTTTGGGACAAGTTGTGAACTTCAACACATTGCCGCGTGTTCGGAGCAGGACGAGCTCAATTAGAACTGCCACGACTTCCGTTCAGAATCGATTGCGGACGATGCTCAAGGTAATTCCGCCCCCCGCACCAGTGAAGCAGTCCGTGACGAAGAGGAGGACTCCCGCTGCTGCTGCTGCAACATCTGCCAGTGAAGAAGGGGAGCCGCGAAGAAGTGCACGAGAACGGGCGCAGGTGAGTTATAGGGAAATTGAGCACGGCCGAAATCGAGGTGCCATAGAAGTTCTGGATAGCTCTGAAGAAGAACAGCGGGCTCCGCCGAGGAAGAAACGGAGAAAGACTTTCACACAACAGATGAGATCTACTCTGAAAAGCATGACACCGGATGACCTGATGTCTCAACTAAATGAACATGTGCTGAGAGGAAGGTCGATGAAGGTTCAGTTCGTGGCATTGGGAGAGGGAGCGAATGCAGAGAACGCAGGCAGTTCTGCATTTGTGGATGACGATGAGCTTCTTTCTGTGACAGTTCTACGGGTTGTCACCGTCGAGAAAGATGCTGCGCCAGACGATCAGCAAGAGACAGGTGGGGGGTCATTTGATGACGAGTTACCTACAGCTCTTCCGGAATATGAGGAGCACGGACTTGTTCGAGGTGACCCATATGATGGCCCACCGAACCCATCATGGTGCGGGTATGCCAGGCTGAGACCGCAGGAATGGCAAGGGAAGAACGTAATTGAGCACAAGGACCCCTGGCTCAGAGTCATTCACTTGCCGAAGGGACATAGGTCGGAGCTGCTAAGTGTCTCGAATCTCAGAGATGTACACCATCTTGTCTTTTGGCACGCTGCAAGGGCTGAACATCGCCTACGGGCGGAGACATTTGGTATGCAGTATCCCCGTACTCGACCGACAGATATGGATGATGAAGAGGTGCTGTGGGTTGCTGCGAAGGAGCATGACGAATTTGGGCAAATGTTCTTCGCCCGAATGCAAGCTGAGCTAAGGCAGAATGGATATTGCGTGCTTGATGGTTCTGCGACGGATAATGGTGTCCCTAAATGGGAGGAGTTGGAAGAAGTTCGGGAGTTCAGAGATGTGTCGGGGAAGTTGGTGGACTTCTTCGAGAATGAGTATGGAGCGATGCCGGATATACGGAAAGGAGAGGAACAGAAGTCGTTTGTTCAAATAATCAACGATGATAAAGGATGGAAGTACGGTAGCGATGGACCATTTGAGGGGAGAGTGATGTCGACACGTTGGGGTACGGTGGAGAAGCCGGAGGATAATGAGGAGCTCAGGTGGTTTATAAGGTCGCGTGCTTTACTTGATGTTCGAATGGGTACAATTGCTGCGGCTTTGGGACTATGGGACAATGAAAGGGAAGCTGTGAAGATGTACACTCCGAAAACTGGTGGTCGATTTCTGGGGACGACGAGAAAGTGCAAGCGCCAGACGCTGCACACCGACTTCAGTGGTCTGGTTACGAAGGAAACAATGAATACTGGCAACCCCGGATACTTTGTAATGGCCTATGGGAAAGAGGGCTTTCCTCTCTGGGTGAGCGCTGGAAGCCATCAACTGGTGGGGATGAACAACCAACAGTTGCGAGTGATGTCGGAGGTGTATCCAGCGAAGAAGATAATCATCCCACCGTACTCTGTATTCGTGGGCCGTGGTGATGTGACACATGCTGGAGCAAGTGGGAAGGACAAGGTGGATAGGCCCGAGTCTATGGATTTGCTGGTTAGATACCACATGTACATGGTACCAGAGGGCTACGCACTACCTGATGCTGTTCATCGGGTGCGGGATTTCCGACCCACGTTTGTCAATGGTGACGAGGAGGAGGAGGCGGAGGATGAACTGTTGTCCGATAAGGAGGGTGGGGCGGTTGACATGGACGAAGACCAAGTGGTCGTGGAGATTGGTGTGGAAGCGGACGCCGGTAGAACCGAAGTGCTCGAGAGTAGTAGTGATGACGATTTGCTAATAATGAGGCTGCGAGCGCCTCGAAGTGGATGAGAATGAGATGATTAGTAAATTATGTGTGTCTTGCGAGTATTAAGAGTAGTATACTATTACAAGGCTATACATATGAACATAGAAAAGGTGCGGCAGGCTGGTAATTGAACAAATGTCAAACGTCTTTGGTCCAGTTGCGTCTAATTGCAACATGCCACATGCTCGGTATCGTTAACATCATTGGTGGCACCAGTCAATTCGCAATTGAACATGTAGCGTCCTAACATTTCTGAAACTGCACTTAAGGTTGCTTTTAAGAGAAGTATGAAACTGAGAAGTCTATACAGTTCCTGTATATGCGGTACTTGTGGCAGTATAGTGACTGTATCAGGAAAAATGGCAGAGGAACAGAGAGACTTGGCGGAAATTTCACCAAATACCTTGTCTAAGTTCATATATGCCAATGGTTACGGTATATTAAGTTCCGTTGATGAAACGTTGAGAAGAGAAGGAGAGTCAATTTCAGAAGAAGTTGTGAAGTGTATGAAGTTCATTGACGAACGTGTTGGTTTCGGACTTGTCACAGGGGGTGATGTGGGCGACGTGGAGGGGAAAATGGAAGGACTCGGAGACTATACGTTTGGTGTCTCGGCGAATCATGGAGCTTTCCTGCGTTTCTCTGACGAGAGGGAAATTAAGGGTGCATTCAATGATCACACCCTTGACCACACTGTTGACGGACTACTGTTCCTGGCAAGGGATTTGAATAGGAGGCATGGTATTGTGAATGATGATGACAAGGGGTTCGTGGAGACCAGAAGTGATAGTGGCCTTCCCAATTTCGTGTACAACAAACTGTGGCAGTGGAAAGAAGAAGTGGATTCTGCTATTGGGGACCTGTTGCAGAAGATGGATGCGTTTGTTATCTATCCCGGCGATAAAAGTTGCGAAATTGTGGACAAGCGATACACAAAAGGAAGCGGAGGAGAAAATCTTGTGGATAATGAACCGAGATTTATTGATACGGATGACGTCGTGACGTTCGGAAGTGCTTTGAGCGACGGGCCTTTGCATGAGGTAGGCGTGTACGGCGTTCACGTCAAAGAAGATTGTATCCCGCGTGGAGTACACAACCTGTTCGAAAGCGTGGAGGATGTACATTCGACAATTATGTTGGTGGCTCTGTTGTACGGCTACGAGGAAAAGCAGCAGGATAAAAACCACCATGATTCATAAAAGGGTATTGAGATATATACGACACTTTTATTACTGAGAGCTCATATCCTAGCTAAGTATTACAGGCATCGTAGCACTTGAAAAATTCCAAGAGCATTTCTAAACCATTGACACTTGCATTTTCTGTACCCGTACAGTTCTGCCACCCTTCTGATGGTCTCATGCACGTCCTCCATCCCATCAACAAGATATGTTACCGCTGCTGGATGGTCTTCTCCCTTCACATGAACTGCCAGGGTTGCCATTGTATATAGAGGGCCATCATTGGAAGCATTCCCGAAAGCAACGATTAAATGTGTGTCGAACTGCGGGTCGTTTTCAACCAAGGCTAGCGCCCCACTATTTTTCGTGAAACGAATGTCCCCTATGTCACAGTTTTCATCTTGAGGGTACGCAACCAGGTTCGGAAAGGATGTCAACACTTTTGAAATACCGGAGTTAGCTTCTGTTTTCCACTTCGACAGTCCATTGTACGTGAAGTTAGGGAGTCCACTGTCTTTTCTAGTGCTCACCACTGCTTGTTGACGCTCTTCGTGAAGTCCGTGCGATTCATTTAAGGAGAGTGCAAGTCTCTCAAGTTCGGCTGCACATCTTTCGTAGCCTTCCCTGTCAAGGTCCTGATCAATTTCGGTACCATTGGATAATCTCACCCGTGCGCCTTGGTTTCCAGAGATGCCAAAAGTGTAGCCACCCAGGTGCTCCATGAAACTCTCGGCATCCTCTATATCTCGCCTAGTAGCAATTCCGAAACCAACGAGTGCGTTGATGTACTTCATGCATTTGACTGTTTCGGCAGGAATGTTCTCCCCAGCTCTTTTCAGAGTACCGTCAACATCACTAATCACGGCGTAGCCATTTTCGAATATTTCGTTAGCCAGCTGCTGAGGAGTTACTTCTTGGGCTCTAACTTCTGAGTTATACATGTTTTGAAAGCTTTCGAAAGGGTTCGTTTTGCAAATGGGTGTGGGTATACGAATGAGAAGGATGTGATTGATGTTTACAAGGTGTTTCGTAGTATAAAAAGAGTCTAAGAACGACCATATACGGGTATTGTAGTACTGTTTTAAAACGTTACTAGGAGGAGAAGTTTTTGCATCGATTTGAAGTAAAGAAAGGATGATTTAGTCATAAATTATATGTACGGGTTCAAGTGGGTAAAGAAAACTGTAAATATCTTTAACATGAGCTTAGAAATCAAGAAGAGTAAAACAACCTCCATTACGGGTTGAAACCCATAAAAGGTTTACCTTACTTTATACGGGTGCCCCAAGTAATGCAAACGCTTAGTTCTTCAGAAATATCACAATTTTTGTACTTGTTTCGTTACTAGTATCGTGCACTTTAATGATATAGAATGACCATTTTCTATCTAGCCAAATCCTAGCGAAGTATTAGTGATAAGGGATGTAGGATTTAAAGGGGCATATTTGAACCACAGAAGGACGAACAATATAAGTAATGTAATAGGAACAGGTCATTTCGATAAAGTAACTTTTATGTTTAACTATCTCTAAAAGGTTTACAACACCGAAAAGTCATGTGTTCTAACCTCAAAGCTCGGGGAATGGGGAGGGGGATAACTTTTCCTTAACAACGTTGACGTAGTTTGTATGAAAAGGAGCGGGGTCACCGACTACAATGTTTCTTTCTTGGCGGGAAAAGTCGTAGAAGTACGCGTTCCTAAACTGAAAGTCGGAGAAAGAAGTAGAGAAGCCAACGAGAGTTTTCCCATATGCAAGAAGTCGCCCAACGGTCTCTTCCAGGTTGAAAGTAGTACCTGTCTTAAGCGAAACTATCTTCAACAGCTCTTTCATTATTGTGAGCACAACCGTACTGCACTCCGTAGCGACTACGTCCATAGGAATGAAACCTCTTGAGGCCCCGACGATGTTGAACGCTGATAGCCACACGAGCTTCTCATAATAGCTTACGAGAAATGTGTCTTCGTCGACAACCCCGCAAGTGAGACCCATAGACCTAAACCTGTCTGCAACGTTGGAGGCCCACTTTCCTGTTGCGACAGTGAGACCATCCGGACTTTGAGGAGTGACACCATCCTGCAGAGCTGCGTTTCTTTAGGGGACACCAACGTATAGGACAACTTTTGAACATTTGTCCACACTGAGCTTCGAAACCAATGGTACGATGTCTCCATTCTGGAAGAAAACGAGATTCTCTCTGAGCGAATAAGGGCAAGCCTGAATTACGGTCTCCAGGGTGTTCGTTCTTCCACAAACTAGTATCGGTACATCAGAAAGATGAGAGGTAGCAGCCATGCTGCAGAATTCGTGTGCGGAAATGACCGTATCTTCTTCGTTCGCCAGCATGGTACCTATACGCCCCCTTCCAACAATAACGGCCCGAGTCCTTCGGGCGGGAGATGAGGCCTGAGGGACGTCAGAGTATCTGGGTCTCGGAGGCAGAGTGGGAGGCATGTCGGACTGGGAGTTCATTGCAAGTGTTCGAATGTTTTTGTGTGACGATAGAAATGGAAGATGGGGCGGAGAACTGCTGGGGTAAAGAGTGATACTTAAGTACAAACGGTTGGGAAGCGCAGAACGGGAACATGGTTCACTTTGTGAAAGTGAGCGAAATGTATGATATGTGATTGTACTGAATGAATGATAGGGCTTGTATGAGACGACAAGCCACAAAGTGTGATGATGTTTTATGAAAAGTAGGTGGAAGAGTAGAAAGTGTACAATGAATGAAACTGATTTCGAACCTGAGTTGTAAAGTAGTTGTAAAGTACGAGTTACGGGGAGCTTGAATACAGGATGAAAGGAGCCATTTTGGCTTCATAAATGACGTGAACGGGTTCTATAGCTTCACTCGGATTGCCATAATCTTCTTTTTTATTGAGGTATAAAACGGGGGTGTGTCTGGGAAGGACGGGTTTGGCGTTACTGAAGTTATCGATGTTCAGTATGGATTCTCGTTTAATTATAGCGCCATCAATTTTGGCTTCAGAGTTTGCTCGCCTTTCAGATGAAGCGAGTGCAATGGAAGAGGCTGTAGCGGAGTGGCTGCATGTAGATGTAATGGATGGTCATTTTGTGGCGAACCTTACTGTTGGACCGCCTGTTGTGAAAGCCTTGCGGAGGCATACGAAATTGTTTTTGGACTGTCATCTGATGGTATCAGATCCTGGGCGCTGGATAAAAGACCTTGCAGAAGCAGGCGCAGACGGAGTCACATTTCATATCGAGAGTGTGGCTAAGGGACTAGAAAAGTGCGAGGTACCAACTGAGGAGGAGAACGTGGTGTTGAAGGAATTATGTAACCGAATTAAAAGGATGGGAATGCAGGTTGGAGTTGCGTTGCGCGCGAATACGTCTATAAAGGTCGTAGAAGCACTTATGAAGGAAGGAGTTGTAGACATGTTATTGTTGATGACGGTGGAGCCATGGTTTGGAGGACAGGCTTTTATGGAGGGTGTTCTTGATAAGGTGGGACATGCAAGGGAGTTGTACCCAAGAATAGGGATACAGGTGGATGGAGGTATTGGACTGAGTACTGTGAAAGGAGTAGTGAAGGCCGGTGCAAACATTTCAGTTGCAGGATCTGCCATCTTTGGCTCGAGTAACCCAGCTCATGTCATAGCTGGTTTTCGAAAGGTTGGTCATAGATAGTAGCTTAAAGTTATTGTTTATTACATTGTTACCTTTACGTGTTATCACGACTATATTCCCCGTCTCCATTGGAGATGTATTTCTCTTGTATCACAACCGGGAAAGGATGTGAGAGAACATTATTATATCCCCAGTGGAAGCTGAGGGGGAGGATGAACTACTCTACGTGCTATCATTGTTACCCATCCGGTGTCGAGTGGTGACATATTCTTTTTTTGTCACGAACCACACAGGATGTGATGGAAGAAGAAGATGCCCCCAGTCGAGACAGAGGGTGAGCTACTCTAAGTACAATCACTAGTCCCTAGCTTGCCTCCACTGGCAATATCTTCCTGTTTTGCTATAACCATCGAGTGAGGTTATGGTGGAAGAGAAAAATATCGCCGCTCGAGGCGAGGTGGGTGGGGATTATGTGAGCGCGAAAGAAGAGACAGAGAGGTGGCGCTTAAATAGTGGAAGGTGCGGAGGTATACAGTAGATGTTTTGGCGGGAAATGGGATGAGGGAAACAGGGACAATCATGGTGCTGGATATAGCCTGGAGAAGGGGGTAGAATTGAAGGTGGAGGGGGTCGCAATGGAGAGAAGGGGTGCGGTGCATCTGAGTCAGTTAGAGCTTGGAGACCAGATAGAGAGTGGGGGCGGAGAGGGTGACAGGGAGATGCGGTTTGTGGGGGAGATGAAGGCGAGGGTGGGGATGTTGGGGTTGGTGATGAAGGAGCAACTGGACGATGGAATTGTGGAGATTGTAACGGAAATGGGCGGTGTGGTGCTGAGTGGGGGTGGTAGTGGTGTTTCGGTTGAGGCGATTTCGAGCCTGCGGAATTCGTTGTCGGTATTGGGAGTGGAGATGAGAAATCATGTGTATGGGATAGTGGAGTGTGCGGGAAGGGAGGTTGGAGAGTTGCGGGAGGAGAATAGGGTTCTGAACGAGAGGTTGGACGTGCTGGAGAAGGAGGTGAAGGAGCTGTGCAAGAGGCAAAGATTGGTGGAAGAGGAGACGGTGAAAGGAGGTGTGGAGGGAAAGACGGAGAAGGGAAGTGTGGGAAGGGTGGCGGTGCAGAAGGGGTCTCCTGTGACACCGAAGACAAAGGGTGGTGGGGTTGGGGATGGGAAGAGCCGTCTGAAGAAGAGGCGTAAGGAGATGAAGAAGGTGGTGGAGGAGGTGCCGCGGGAGGGAGTGGGAGCTCCGGTGGTGACTGGGTTTAGGAGTGCGGCGGAGGTAGCGCGGACTGCGAAGGTGATTATGAGGGGACAGGAGGAGAGAAGGATGGGAGGGATTTGAAGCCGTTTTGGGGCGAGGCGGGTATACGAGAAGGGGGAGGGTTGTCCACCTGACTTCTACAAAATGACGTTTGCGGAGACGGAGAGAGAGGATGGGAACGCGTGATGGGCGAGAAATGGGTAAATAGCGGGGGTGGTGTGGACTGGGAAGTAGTGAGGGGATGATTGAGGTGGGATGAGTTGCGATTGGCATTGCAACATGGAAGAAAATGGAAACGCAAACTAGCACGAGTGCAGTTTTGAGAGAGGGTCGCGGAAAAGAGCGAATGGGGTGGTGCGGCTAAGTAGAACCTCTACAAAAACTAGGGGACCCAAGAACTAAAGTGCGCGAAATGGAACTTAATATTCCAAACTTTCTTAATTTTTTGAGTGCCAGCCTCTGCCACCCCCTCGCGGGCCCCAAATAGCCCCAAAACTAGCTTAGTTTCCAAAGCGAACAGACTATATTCCACTTTGCAGAACACAGACGTACAAAAGACTGCTATCGATGGCGCTCTAAAGTATTGCTGCGCCAGGGGCCGCCGCCGTGCCATCGGCAGTGCATCCAGTTTATCAGTCATCGTCGTGGAACACGGCGCAGAATGCATAGAGTCCCCCACATCATTGACACTCGACACCATCCTCTTCTCTAGGGTAGGTGTGGTGCGCGTGGAAATTAGGGCGTGTCCGGAGGGTGAAGAAGACGGGATGGTGCACTGAGGTGAAGCAGTGGGTACAGGAAGTGCCGGGGGGCGTGTTTTGGGAGGTCTCGGGAAGGCGCCAGAATGTGGCCAGAACGTGACCGCGGGCGAGGGGGGGTCGGTCGTGTTAGGTTAGGTACCCTAACACGACCGGCCTTTCTCGCCCGCGGGCATAAAATTTTCAAAACATCGCCCAAAACGTGCCCGCGGGCGGGGGGTCCAATCGTGTTAGGGTACCTACCCTAACACGACCGACCCCTCCGCCCGCGGGCATGTTCTGGCCACATTCTGGTGCCTTCCCGGGACCTCCCAAAACACGCCCCCCCGAAGTGATTTCGCTACACCCGGCCGCCGGTACGTTGGCGCCGCTGTCCACGTGTATTGGCGGGATTAGGCTGTACGTGAATGTGAATGAGTGTACCCTTGACTACTTTCCCAAGCATTTGAAGAGCACGATTAGAGAGCGCGACCATTGCTCGCGTTAGTCATCGTTGCGCGTACTCCACGACTCTAAAACGTACAATCAGCGTACGAGCGGCCACGGACAGGACACGGACGAGACTGGCAGTGCGCTGGGAGGAGCTGCCGAAAGCGGGAGTGCCCAGCGTAAGTCGCCATTTAAAGGCTGGCCTCCGTTCTTGTATCGTCCAGAGCGAGCGTATTGTTGATATACACCTTTCACTGCAATAGCTGTTCAACATGAAGCCAACTCGTGTTCGAAAGCGTACGCAAAGCGTGACTCCTCGCTGTCGGAGGAGCACTCGATCATTGCAAGGTGGAATGCGGGTTTCTCTGCAGATGGATATTGAGAATGAAGGAAAGGTGATAGTCGGGGAAGCTTTGTTGCATGGAATTGAAAGTGTTCTACGCCGCGAGTTGAACCGGAAGCAATTGGACCCAGGTCTTGTGGTGGTTCATAATATTCTCATCAGTCGAAGCGGTCAGACGTTCTACCCTTACAGTGCGGAGGGACTGGATCTTCTACATTACATCCAGGATCTCCAGACGGCCGCTCCTTGGGATGAGAAAATGATGGAACCGGTGGCAGTCAGCATTTCGGCGTCGAAGCGACGAACGATGAGCGCTATGAGTGAGGTGATGACGCCGACAAGCCGCACGGAGCCAATTCGAAGTTCATCAACACCGAGAGGTAGCGCATCAGTAGCACCTCCGCGAGCCAGTCCGTCGTCTGTTACGAAGCGAACTATGGAGACGAGATCATCCCCAGCTACGAAGCGGACAGACCAAACAAAGTCTACCTCCGCTACGAAGCCCACTGCGTTGAAAAGGGCATCTCCTGCGATCAATCAGACCGTCGACACAAGGGGATCTTCTGCGTCGAAACAGACGGTTCAACACGGGACGGCTGTGCAAGAAGAGGAAGATGAGATCATAAGAGGTCCCCTTCGAGACGCGGATGCGCAATCCGCACAAGGAGCTGGTCCATCTGTACCGCAGACTGCACCACAAACTGCGGAGCAGCAGGACGATGACGTTGTGCTTCTGTCCGCAAGAATGGCACTTTCAAGTGTTTCTGGCGAGCCTTCTGGAACACAAGGGACACCTACTCGGAGCAAGACGTACAGACGAATTCGTCAGAAGGTCCCAAAGGGGACATCAATCACTACGAGATGGTTGTTGTTACTGTTGATATCACTCTCGTGGACGCTCCGCCCAATTTACTCCGTGGAGTAAGTAAACGCCACGTCGAAACCCTTGTGAAGAGTATGGAAGAGCGGGGGATATTGCAGTCGATGGGTTCCCTAGTGGTGGCCTTACAAGATGCTGCTACGGGAGAGTGGGATGCTGACAAGGGACGCCTAACGAAGAAGTGCTTCATTGTAGATGGTTTGCATCGTCTGAGAGCTATACAATATTTGGCAGCGACTGGTGCACCGAATTAGATTTATTAGCCAAGTTTTGGCGTTGCAATCTGCTGATACGAAGAGATGGGAGGCCCACTGGGATGAAGGAATAGTTATGTGTTGCTTCGTACCTCAATGAGTTGACGAGTATCATTCGAAGGATGATGTTTGCAGACAAGATACACTCTATAGTTAGTGTGGTCGCCATTCTAATTGAAGATGTTGAGGGGGTGACGCCGGCAGACGTGGATCCTGCAGAAGTGACAGAAGTGTTGCAGGAGAGCCAACTGATTGGGACTGTGCAAGAGCGTCAGTATCTGAGATATGTCAATGTCGCCCTGCAACTCATGTCTCGTGAGGGAATGCTGGCCCATTTCGAGGATATATGTGAGACTGTGAGTGACATAGGTCTCACACATCTGTCCCATACTCCGCTATATGTTTTGGATGCCGAGGAGTTTTCCTTCATTCTTGATAGTCTTCAGATGTTTCTATTGAAGGGCAAATCGACGAAACGAAGACAAAGCAATGGAAAAGCTTTGAGGAGGTTCGAGGTTTCTTTTATGATAGAGCAGTGTCTTTGTTCCGCCCGGCTCGAGCAGTGAGGAATGAACTGAACGAGGAAGAGTCGATGGAAGTGTTCCTGAAACGCGAAATCAGTCTTTCTGCTCCATCGAATGAAGATGACATTGAAGACCCAGACAACAACGCAGCTGTGTATCAGTTTCTTTTGGGACAAGTTGTGAACTTCAATACATTGCGGCGTGTTCAGAGCAGGACGAACTCAATTAGAACTGCCACGACTTCCGTTTAGAATCGATTACGGACGATGCTCAAGGTAAATCCGCCCCCGCCCCACCAGTGAAGTAGTCCGTGACGAAGAGGAGGACTCCCGCTGCTGCTGCTGCATCATCTGCCAGTGAAGAAGGGGAGCCGCGAAGAAGTGCACGAGAACGGGCGCAGGTGAGTTATAAGGAAATTGAGCACGGCCGAAATCGAGGTGCCATAGAAGTTCTGGATAGCTCTGAAGAGGAACAGCGGACTCCGCCGAGAAAGAAACAGAGAAAGACTTTCACACAACAGATGAGATCTACTCTGAACAGCATGACACCGGATGATCTGAAGTCTCAACTAAATGAACATGTGCTGAGAGGAAGGTCGATGAAGGTTCAGTTCGTGGCATTGGGAGAGGGAGCGAATGCAGAGAACGCAGGCAGTTCTGCATTTGGGAATGACGAAGAGCTTCTTGCTGTGACAGTTCCACTGGTTGTCACCGTCGAGAAAGATGCTGCGCTATACGATCAGCAAGAGACAGGTGGGGGGTCATTTGATGACGAGTTACCTACAGCTCTCCTGGAATCTGAGGAGCACGGACTTGTTCGAGGTGACCCATATGATGGCCCACCGAACCCATCATGGTGCGGGTATGCCAGGCTGAGACCGCAGGAATGGCAAGGGAAGAACGTAATTGAGCACAAGGACCCCTGGCTCAGAGTCATTCACTTGCCGAAGGGACATAGGTCGGAGCTGCTAAGTGTCTCGAATCTCAGAGATGTACACCATCTTGTCTTTTGGCACGCTGCAAGGGCTGAACATCGCCTACGGGCGGAGACATTTGGTATGCAGTATCCTCGTACTCGACCGACAGGTATGGATGATGAAGAGGTGCTGTGGGTTGCTGCGAAGGAGCATGACGAATTTGGGCAAATGTTCTTCGCCCGAATGCAAGCTGAGCTAAGGCAGAATGGATATTGCGTGCTTGATGGTTTTGCGACGGATAATGGTGTCCCTAAATGGGAGGAGTTGGAAGAAGTTCGGGAGTTCGGAGATGTGTCGGGGAAGTTGGTGGACTTCTTCGAGAATGAGTATGGAGCGATGCCGGATATACGGAAAGGAGAGGAACAGAAGTCGTTTGTTCAAATAATCAACGATGATAAAGGATGGAAGGACGGTAGCGATGGACCATTTGAGGGGAGAGTGATGTCGACACGTTGGGGTACGGTGGAGAAGCCGGAGGATAATGAGGAGCTCAGGTGGGTTGTAAGGTCGCGTGCTTTACTTGATGTTCGAATGGGTACAATTGCTGCGGCTTTGGGACTATGGGACAATGAAAGGGAAGCTGTGAAGATGTACACTCCGAAAACCGGTGGTCGATTTCTGGGGACGACGAGAAAGTGCAAGCGCCAGACGCTGCACACCGAGTTCAGTGGTATGGTTACGAAGGAAACAATGAATACTGGCAACCCCGGATACTTTGTAATGGCCTATGGGAAAGAGGGCTTTCCTCTCTGGGTGAGCGCTGGAAGCCATCAACTGGTGGGGATGAACAACCAACAGTTGCGAGTGATGTCGGAGGTGTATCCAGCGAAGAAGATAATCATCCCACCGTACTCTGTATTCGTGGGCCGTGGTGATGTGACACATGCTGGAGCAAGTGGGAAGGACAAGGTGGATAGGCCCGAGTCTATGGATTTGCTGGTTAGATACCACATGTACATGGTACCAGAGGGCTACGCACTACCTGATGCTGTTCATCGGGTACGAGATTTCCGACCCACGTTTGTCAATGGTGACGAGGAAAGCCCTCTTTCCCAGAGGCCATTACAAAGTATCCGGGGTTGCCAGTATTCATTGTTTCCTTCGTAACCATACCACTGAACTCGGTGTGCAGCGTCTGGCGCTTGCACTTTCTCGTCGTCCCCAGAAATCGACCACCAGTTTTCGGAGTGTACATCTTCACAGCTTCCCTTTCATTGTCCCATAGTCCCAAAGCCGCAGCAATTGTACCCATTCGAACATCAAGTAAAGCACGCGACCTTACAAACCACCTGAGCTCCTCATTATCCTCCGGCTTCTCCACCGTACCCCAACGTGTCGACATCACTCTCCCCTCAAATGGTCCATCGCTACCGTCCTTCCATCCTTCATCATCGTTGATTATTTGAACAAACGACTTCTGTTCCTCTCCTTTCCGTATATCCGGCATCGCTCCATACTCATTCTCGAAGAAGTCCACCAACTTCCCCGACACATCTCCGAACTCCCGAACTTCTTCCAACTCCTCCCATTTAGGGACACCATTATCCGTCGCAAAGCCATCAAGCACGCAATATCCATTCTGCCTTAGCTCAGCTTGCATTCGGGCGAAGAACATTTGCCCAAATTCGTCATGCTCCTTCGCAGCAACCCACAGCACCTCTTCATCATCCATACCTGTCGGTCGAGTACGAGGATACTGCATACCAAATGTCTCCGCCCGTAGGCGATGTTCAGCCCTTGCAGCGTGCCAAAAGACAAGATGGTGTACATCTCTGAGATTCGAGACACTTAGCAGCTCCGACCTATGTCCCTTCGGCAAGTGAATGACTCTGAGCCAGGGGTCCTTGTGCTCAATTACGTTCTTCCCTTGCCATTCCTGCGGTCTCAGCCTGGCATACCCGCACCATGATGGGTTCGGTGGGCCATCATATGGGTCACCTCGAACAAGTCCGTGCTCTTCATATTCCGGAAGAGCTGTAGGTAACTCGTCATCAGATGACCCCCCACCTGTCTCTTGCTGATCGTCTGGCGCAGCATCTTTCTCGACGGTGACAACCCGTGGAACTGTCACAGAAAGAAGCTCATCGTCATCCACAAATGCAGAACTGCCTGCGTTCTCTGCATTCGCTCCCTCTCCCAATGCCACGAACTGAACCTTCATCGACCTTCCTCTCAGCACATGTTCATTTAGTTGAGACATCAGGTCATCCGGTGTCATGCTGTTCAGAGTAGATCTCATCTGTTGTGTGAAAGTCTTTCCCCGTTTTTTCCTCGGCGGAGCCCGCTGTTCTTCTTCAGAGCTATCCAGAACTTCTATGGCACCTCGATTTCGGCCGTGCTCAATTTCCCTATAACTCACCTGCGCCCGTTCTCGTGCACTTCTTCGCGGCTCCCCTTCTTCACTGGCAGATGATGCAGCAGCAGCAGCGGGAGTCCTCCTCTTCGTCACGGACTGCTTCACTGGTGCGGGGGGCAGAATTACCTTGAGCATCGTCCGTAATCGATTCTGAACGGAAGTCGTGGCAGTTCTAATTGAGCTCGTCCTGCTCCGAACACGCGACAATGTGTTGAAGTTCACAACTTGTCCCAAAAGGAACTGATACACAGCTGCGTTGTTGTCTGGGTCTTCAACGTCATCTTCATTCGATGGAGCAGAAAGACTGACTTCTCGTTTCAGGAACACTTCCATGGACTCCTCCTCGTTCAGTTCATTCCTCACTGCTCTAGCCGCGCGGAACAGAGAGACTGCTCTATCATAAAAGAAACCTCGAACCTCCTCAAAGCTTTTCCATTGCTTTGTCTTCGTCGACTTGCCCTTCAATAGAAACATCTGAAGACAATCAAGAATGAAGGAAAACTCCTCGGCATCCAAAACATATAGCGGAGTATGGGACAGATGTGTGAGACCTATGTCACTCACAGTCTCACATATATCCTCGAAATGGGCCAGCATTCCCTCACGAGACATGAGTTGCAGGGCGACATTGGCATATCTCAGGTACTGACGCTCTTGCACAGTCCCAATCAGTTGGCTCTCCTTCAACACTTCTGTCACTTCTGCAGGATCCACGTCTGCCGGCGTCACCCCCTCAACATCTTCAATTAGAATGGCGACCACACTAACTATAGAGTGTATCTTGTCTGCAAACATCATCCTTCGCATGGTACTCGTCCACTCATTGAGGTACGAGGCAACACATAACAATTCCTTCATCCCAATGGGCCTCCCATCTCTTCGTATCAGCAGATTGCAATGCCAAAACCTGGCTAATCGCTTCCAATTCGGTGCACCAGTCGCTGCCAAATATTGTACAGCTTTCAGACGATACAAACCATCTACAATGAAGCACTTCCTCGTTAGGCGTCCCTTGTCAGTATCCCTCTCTCCCGTAGTAGCATCTTGTAAGGCCACAACTGGAGAACCCATCGACTGCAATATCCCCCGCTCCTCCATACTCTTCACAAGGGCTTCAACGTGGCGTCTACTTACTCCACGGAGTAAATTGGGCGGAGTGTCCACCAGAGTGATGTCAACAGTAACAACAACCATCCGGTAGTAATTGAGGTTCACCTTTGGTACCTTCTGACGAATTCGTCTGTACGTCTTGCTCCGAGTAGGTGTCCCTTGTGTTCCAGACCGCTCGCCAGAAACACTTGAACGTGCCATTCTTGCGGACAGAAACACAACGTCATCGTCCTGCTGCTCCGCAGTTTCTGGTGCAGTTTGGGGTACAGATGGACCAGCTCCTTGCGCGGATTGCGCATCCGCGTCTGGAAGGGGACCTTTCATGATCTTATCTTCCTCCTCTTGCACAGCCGTCCCGTGCTGAACCGTCTGTTTCGACGCAGAAGATCCCCTTGTGTCGACGGTCTGATTCATCGCAGGAGAAGCCCTTTTCGACGCAGTGGGCTTCGTAGCGGAGGTAGACTTTGTTTGACCTGTCCGCTTCGTAGCTGGAGATGCTCTCGTCTCCATAGACCGCTTCGTAACAGACGACGGACCTGCCCGCGGAGGTGGTACTGATGCGCTACCTCTCGGTGTTGATGAACTTCGAATTGGCTCCGTGCGGCTTGTCGGCGTCATCACCTCACTCATAGCGCTCACCGTTCCTCGCTTCGACGCCGGAATGCTGGCTGCCACCGGTTCCATCATTTTCTCATCCCAAGGAGCGGCCGTCCGGAGATCCTGGATATATTGTGGAAGATCCAGGCCCTCCGCCCGGTAAGGGTAGAACGTCTGACCGCTTCGACTGATGAGAATATTATGAACCACCACAAGACCTGGGTCCAATTGCTTCCCGTGCAACTCGCGGCGTAGAACACTTCCAATTCCATGCAACAACACTTCCCCGACTATCACCTTTCCTTCATCCTCAATATCCATCTGTAGAGAAACCCGCATTCCACCTTGCAATAATCGAGTGCTCCGCCGAGTGCGAGGAGTCACGCTTTGCGTACGCTTTCGAACACGAGTTGGCTTCATGTTGAACAGCTATTGCAGTGAAAGGTGTATATCAACAATACGCTCGCTCTGGACGATACAACAACGGAGGCGAGCCTTTAAATGGCGACTTACGCTGGGCACCCCCGCTTTCGGCAGCTCCTCCCAGCGCACTGCCAGTCTCGTCCGTGTCCTGTCCGTGGCCGCTCGCACACTGATTGTACGCTTTAGAGTCGTGGAGTTCGCGCAATGATGACTCACGCGAGCAATGGTCGCGTTCTCAATCATGCTCTTCAAATGCTTTGCATAGTAGTCAAGAGTACACTCATTCACTTCCATGTACAGCCTACTCCCGCAAATACACGTGGACAGCGGCGCCAACGTACCGGCGGCCGGGTGTAGCGAAATCACTGCGCGGCGGCGTGTTTTGCAAGGTCCCGGGAAGGCACCGGAATGTGGCCAGAACGTGCCCGCGGGCGGGGGGGGTCGGTCGTGTTAGGGTAGGTACCCTAACACGACCGGACCCCCCCGCCCGCGGGCATAAAATCGCACATTTTTCAAAAAATCGCCCAAAACGTGCCCGCGGCCGGGGGGGGGGCCGGTCGTGTTAGGGTACCTACCCTAACACGACCGACCCCCCCCCCGCCGCGGGCACGTTCTGGCCACATTCTGGCACCCTCCGGAGACCTCCCAAAACACTCCTCCCGGCACTTCCTGTACCCACTCGTCACCTTAGTGCACCATCCCGTCATCTTCACCCTCCAGACACTCCCTAATTTCCGGGATGGTGCACTGAGGTGACCATCCCGTCTTCTCCACCCTCCAGACACTCCCTAATTTCCGGGATGGTGCACTGAGGTGACGCAGTGGGTACAGGAAGTGCCGGGAGGAGTGTTTTGGGAGGTCTCCGGAGGGTGTCAAAAAATCGTCCAAAACGTGCCCGCGGGCGGGGGGGTCGGTCTGTTAGGGTAGCTACCCTAACACGACTGGACCCCCCCGCCCGCGGGCACGTTTTGGACGATTTTTTGAAAAATGTGCGATTTTATGCCCGCGGGCGGGGGGGTCCGGTCGTGTTAGGGTACTACCCTAACACGACCGACCCCCCCGCCCGCGGGCACGTTCTGGCACATTCCGGCGCCTTCCGGAGACCTCCCAAAACACTCCTCCCGGCACTTCCGGCAGTGATTTCGCTGCACACGCCGTGCACATATATCAAACTAGAGAAAACTAGCGCTTCACACCCACTTGATCCGCGACTTTTAGCACAATACGGGACCGTTGCAATAGCTCCGAATCGCGACGTGGCCGACACGCGACGCTATCGCTCCGACAGCGACGCTATCGCTCCGACACGCGACGCTATCGCTCCGACACGCGACGCTATCGCTCCGAGCGGACACGGACACGGACGAGACTGGCAGTGCGCTGGGAGGAGCTGCCGAAAGCGGGGGTGCCCAGCGTAAGTCGCCATTTAAAGGCTCGCCTCCGTTGTTTGCGCTGAAGCGATGGATTCCACCGATGTTGGAGAGGAGATACATCCTATCGACATGAGTGCTCCGCCTCCGGCGTTCCATGCATATGTCAGACTTTTCTTGGTTCTTCGCGATGCTTTGGCAAACAGCGATGGAGGCCCTGATCGGCCACGGGACGTGGGGTTTAGAGGGTTAATAGAGTTCTGCGCCGAGAACTATAAGGATATTCCGGAGGCAAGGAAGATGTTTGAGGAGGCCACTAACTCCAAGAACCTGCAGAACTTGACACTGCAACAGCTGCGAAAGAGTGTTGTGAATAACAAACCTGTGGAACAACGATATCTTGTAACGAAGCTTCTTGACAAGAAGGACGGGGATGAGGACCAGAGACTCCGCGATTTTTTCCTTCTCTCTATGGATATGGGTATATACCTACCGGTGCGATGCCTGGTTGGTTATTTCATGACCAGGAGAAAGCAGGTTCTGAAGACGACAGTGTTCATCCCACCAACAGCTGTGAACCCATTTGAGGTCGTTATATACTTATCATACCTCGGCCACATAATGGGAGAGAACGACAACATCCGAATGATGAAGAAGAAACAACCGAAAAAGAAACGAAAAGTGAACCATGCACCATCTGTGTACATACCCACTTTTACGTCGTTCTCCAAAGACAACTGTGATCGACTGGGATTCGCTATCAGTGAGGTCGTATGGGCATGGAGTTGTTTTGCGGCTCATCTTGGATACACGAACGTTCAGCACATGGTGAAACCATACATTTACATGAATATGCAGACGTTGAAGTATACAGCGCTAGAGACACGGGAGTCTGGTTATGCCCCGCCGAGCCAGAGTACTCGATTCAACACAAGGATGTGCCACAGAGCAGTACTAGTGGATCGGTGGAGACCTTGAGTGATGAATGCGATACAAACCTGCGAATACTGGCTAAGGAGTTTTTGACAGACCTCGAAACCATATGCACCCACGATAGCCTCTATAGCTTACGGGTTGATCAGATGAGGAACTGGATAGAGTTTTCGGAGATACGGATGGATACCGTATCTAGCTCTGACTCCGGTGAGTTGCCTGCTCGATTTCAGAAGTTTTCGGAGTTGCTATGGAAACCGATACAGGATATGCGTCATGCGGCAGGGTTCCATGTCGGCATTCACGCGAAACCTGATATTGAACTGACGAAAACCCCTAAAACTTCCGGTAATGCCGAACCTTCTTCGACCAAGTCTGCCCCACCCCCACCTCGTCGAGAGTATATGAACCTCGTGAGCTCCGATAGCGACGAGTTCGAGAAGCCGGTGAATCTTGCGGAGCATGAATCTCGGGTTGCCGGTTACAACATCCAAAAGACTGGTATTGAGCCGCCCATGAAGGGGATATCCAGTCTCCTTCGAATGAATATGGACAAGGTGTGGAAGGGGATGAGAAAGTCACACTTTGTAGCGTACAACTGTGACATGAAGGACCTGAGGCACACACACGAAACGTTTGTGAATCAGAGTGAGATTTTATGGGGTGAGGCACAGCTTGTCCTAACAGACCCTCCCTTTAACACTCGAAGGAAGAGGAACAAACGGAATAGTGGTCACGATGTCTTCAGTGAGGAAGACATGATCCGTACGGCTGACTTAATAAGTTCCGCGCTTCGGTCAGGTGGGCACTTCATTATATTCTGTGCCATGGCACAGTTTCATGTGTGGCACAGGATACTTTCGGAAACGGCGAGTACGAAAGATGAAGCTGGAAGCGAAGGTAAACCAGAACTCATGCCTTCGTTTAAAGTGGATGCGAATCCACTGGTGTTCATCCGGGATCGCAGTAATGTTGGAGGGAATCCACGGAAGTTTGGGATACAGCCCGTAACGGAGTACGCCGTTCATGGGGTGAAGCGTGGATTGCGACCATCGGAGGAAGCCAGTCTTACTCCATTTGAGGAGAACAATTTCATTCCTTCCACTTTCCCGGCTAACAGGAATGTAATTGACCGGGTGCCCAAACCGAGAGCGGGGGAGTGGTTGACATGGAAGGTACATGAGCCAGGTAGTTCAGTACCAGGTGGGCAGTACATAAGACCGGAGCAGAAGTCGAGGGAGTTGATGAAGGAGTTGATATGTCGCTTCACAAGACCGGGTGATCTTGTCATGGACATGTTCGCGGGAACTTTTTCTACGGGTATGGCGTGCCTATCGCTGACAAAGCATAGGAAGTTCTTGGGGTGCGAGAAGAATAGGCCATGTTTCAGCCATGCGAAGCACCATCTAACGACTCTTATGGCCGAAGTTATTCGCGGGGGGAAGAATGACATCCTGGTTGAACAGGAGGTGGTGGATGCGGCTTCAACGACCTATGAACGGGTTCCACATCGGGACCGAGGTCGGCTTGAATGGGAGGCTCCATTTGGTTACCCCCAGTACCAAGTGATGCCTGGACATATTACTCAGTTCCTAGGAAGATACTGGAAGGACTGGGACTTTGTCGAGAAGTGTGGACAGCGTACTGTAGATCTTTGGGAGGGGAAGTACCGAGGAGCTCTGAATCTTATGGATATGCATATGCTGTTGACTGTTGAAGCCAATCGCTATCGCTTACATATAGCATCTTCTAAGATTCGACATCCCCGTGCTGGTATGGGGGTGTTCACGGAACATAAGATATTGGCTGGGGAAACTATCTGTCATTTCTATGGAACTTTGGTATACACGGATCTGACGAACCGGAAGGAAAGACACTTAACGTATGGAAGTGGCTGTCTCGGAGCAACTCCAGTGCGGTACAAGTTGTTTTCTATGATGGTCACTGTGACTGGTACGGAGTTTCTGCACCTGAGGAACAGACCAGGACAGGCTCAGGATAGAAAGGAGAGCGAAGTCTACATTGTCCCGGCGCCTTTTTGTATCGGGGGCTACATTAACGACGCCGGATATCATGCCGGGGATCCCGATTTATCGGAGCCCCGGTCAAACAGGACTCGAAGTGCCAATGTGCAGGTGGTGGAAGCGAAGTCCGTGATACAGTTTAAGTCAGACCTTTCTAACTATGCTCTACTTCGTTGTAGAGCAGTAAGAGATATTGAGAGGGGCGAAGAGTTGTATTTCAACTACGGAGAGCAGTACGCCTGGGACTGGGCTCTGACATTGGAGCAATAGATGAGTTCAGTACCAAATAGAATGTAAATATGCTTGTGAGTGTTGCAGCTGCCTGCAATACGCGTTGTTGTACATGTACACTGGAGCTCTTCATCTGTAACGGCGATATTTGCGACCCATTGGGCACCTCAAATTCCTAAAAAGCAGGAACTGCGGAGTCTCCCGGAATATCTGAACCATGCACCCCCCCCCCCACCCCCTCCCCCCCTCCCCAACAATTTCGTTTCATTACCCTGTTTATCTCCACAACATGGGTATAACGCCGAGAAAGCGAAATAGTACGCAGCGGAACAAGAGTGGACAGAAGAAGAGAAGAGCATCGGATGATACGAATCAGGCTACAAGCACCGCACTTCCTAAACGGAAGTCGTCCTCGACGAAGGAGAGAGTCAGTGGGCGTCCTTCTACAGGACTCTCTCGCCCATCTCGCAGCGGAGCGTCTTCCGGGATTGCGTCAAGAATTCGTGGATCAGCGAACGATGTCGTGCCCTCAACTGCCGATAATGCAAATCGTGCATCTGTCTCTGCTCCTCAAGAAGATGAGGTAACTCGGCCCAGCGGGTCAGGACAGGAGGGCATGACAACTGGAACCGAAGAGGTTCGTATGACACCAAAACCTTCATGTCCCCGGCCGATATCGAAGACCGGAGCTACTGGGGCGCGGGTTACGCCGCCCAGTGGATCTGGACAACAAGGGACAATGACGAGAAGTCGTGAGAGTCCTAGTATATTAAGATCGTCACGTCCATCCCTGTCTTCTAGAACTGGGGCCGCTATGAATCGTATCATGCCTCGCAATGGGTCCGGACAAGGGAGAAAGACAATAAGAAATCGAGAGACAACTGATAGACGAGTTACTTTTCGACCTTCCCCTCTTTCCAGAACGGGGGCCGTTGCAGCTCGTACGAGGCCCAATTCATCTGATATACCATGCCATGGAGGAGGACAGACACGGGAGTTGGAGCTCGGAGCCGTGCCAAGGGTGGACACAGAATGCCTGCAGCCTCTCGTGTCTAAGGCTATGGCACATGAAGATAGTTCCGATAACGAAATAACACCGAATACTGCGGCATTACCGGGGCCTGTCGCCGAAGAAGATAGGGAAATAACGGAAGATATCCACACTGGTGTGAATTCAAGCTCTATGAACAGACCTGATCTTTTAAATGAACTGAATTGCTTGAAAGAAAAGGTTAAGACGCTACAAGAGGACTTGATGGTTCGGGGAATTCTAGTGAAGGTCGCCCAAGAGCAGAGTACGGCTTTGAAAAAGAGGCTTGAAGAGAAGGATCTAATCATTGAAGGGCTAAGAGGGGCACTGAAACAGGAGGGAGATAGGAGTACACGTGCTGGTGAACCTGGGCAGACAGGTCGAAAGAAGCATAAAATTGAGGTGTGCGACGAGTTTCGAGGGGTTGCTCGAGCAGTGTATCACAACATGCTGACGTGGACAAGCAGAGAAACAAGTGAGCTATGGCTCGAAGGTGAGTCGCTCACCCGAAATTGGGGTAACCGTGCCGAGAAGGTGGAAGACGCAACTGAGAGTGGGGAAGGCCTTATTGAGCCGGAGGAAGGTGGTTCATACATGGTTCCTAAAAACCCCGTGGAGCTCTTGGGCAGTTTTGGCATGTTCACACCGTCGATAGAGGGGGGGCCAGATGCGTTGCTGAAGAAATTGGTTGAAAGCGAGTTGAAGGAGTTGAGCTGGGAAGGTATTAGAAAAGCACCTCTTACCGACAGGTGTATACTGGAACTTTGTGCAGATATGTGCCTTAGGCAGAGAATGCGGCATACCATGAGTGACGTCGTGGGTGTTCGGAAGAGAAACACGAGGGATAAACTATTTCTGCTCCTGGGGTACGATCTGATTTGGAGAAGAACAAAGCCGGTAGAAGAGAATGCTGACGAACTCACAATGCAGCTGAAGGAAGCGCAGGAGAACATTCTGCGTCTTGACGAAAATGGTGTACCGAACACTTCATGGTGGAGAAAAGCCCCATTTGTTCGTCTAAAGTACTCCAATGCGGACAATGTCGAGGATATGCCGACGGAAGATCAAGACTCGTTGTTCCAAAACCGTGTCGGGGTACAAGTACTGAAGGCGTTTATTGGGTATGATGTGGAAGACAAGGATACGGGCACCTTTTTAGATGGCACAATACTGTTGCTCGCACGTTTGGACGCTTGGGTGTTGACAGTTGTCAGCCTTCTAAGTACGGATGTGTCAAGGGGTGGCCAGAGACAGAAACTGTTTACAAAGAGGTTTGCCCAACTGCTACCTCTGTGTTTAAAGAATGTTCTGGGGGATGTTAGGCAACGTGTCTTGAGGACGAATTCCAGCGATTTTCATAATTTTGGAACGACAACGGAAGATTGGACTAAGGTTCTTGGTAATGACATGAGAGAGGCTACATTTGGATATCGAATGCCGTCGAACGGAAGACTTTACCTCACTGTGAAAGAACAATTTTTTATTGACAGTGTGAGCCGAAGATTGGGGTCTATTACCGATTGTTTCGTTGGTGAATGCGAGGAAGGGGATATGGAGTTCAAGGAAATGGACATGAACGGTTTCGGAAGTAGCACAGGATCACAACAAAAGGCACCACAAGGTGAACATGTAGAGGATGGAGCCCTTAATGTTTAAGGCTGTACAAGATCAACGTGCTCAGTTGGTCCTTCATCTGAATCATGATAGAATGATTGATGTAGAATCGGTGTTGAAACCATTGAAGTGGAGGACAAAAAGGTGGAGCAGGGTAGTTTGATCGAACAACATGGACAGTTCCCTGTAGTGCAGAAGCCGGAACCATCCCGTACCAAGGAGTTAACTCTACGATAGTCTCCGCTTTGGAATGACGAGGGAACGGAACAGTGTGGTTCTTTTCATCGTTTGTAGCCCACCGTAAAGATATGCATTTCAATATGTGGTCGATGTTTGTTGCGGGGGGTAAAACCTCGAAATACCGGACGAATGCCACCTCTGGTGCGGTAAATGCAGAATCAAGGAGAGATATTCGAATCAGAGCGACTACCTGGGCAACCCAAGTCTCTGAATCTTCTCCGCTTACCAATACAGTGGAAAACTTTGGCTTTCTACTGGGACCAAATGCTGGAGAAGCGAAGACACGTTGGATGATGGGGTATTTGGGTCGTCCCAGCTTAAGTGCCTTAGAAGACGAATCGAAGTGTTCAAGAGTCGGAACGAAACCGCCTTTCACGAGGGCCGAATTCACGAGAGTTATCCTTGTCTTTTCTGGGAAGTATGTAATAGAGTGCTCATCCAGTGTTTCTTTCACGAGACCGAGGAAAGGAGGAAGGGCCTGTTCACCAATCTGATCAAGAATCGACCTTGTGTCCGTACTTGAGAACATCTCTCTAACAGCAGTCCATGTTTTTGAACTGGACATACTTGAAACACAATGTTGAAGAGCTCGTAAAGTGAAAGAACGCCCTCTCATTGCAAACCGAGGAAGCTGTGTGGAAGTTCCTGGTAAACCTGGATTACGCTGGTAAGGAGTATTGCCATTCCATTGCTTTCTAACATGTCCGTGCTCAATGGAGCGAATAGTCTCCTCCACAGCCGTTGCTGTTCTTCTGGACGTCTTTTTGTAGTGTCTCTTAAATAGCAGGTGTGCATGTTCGTATATGCCTGCGTCGTAGTACTTGATACTTCCCAGACGGCGAATATCGTCCACGAGATGATCGAGAAGATGAAACTTCAGAGTTCCCAGTCTGGAGGGATGAAAATCCGCCAGAGTCTTTGTTGCGGAACGCTTGAAGGCTTCAATCTCCGAACTAAGACACAGGAGACAGCTTTCAGTCCAATACGGGTCACGATTGTATCTGAATAAGGTCGAGAGCAAGTCCGAATACTGAGAGAAAACGGTTGTGATTGGGGCAACGTCCTGTTCTCCAGAGCATATGTCAAAGAATGCTCCTATGAAGGGAAAGACCATGTCAAGTGCTTTGTAGTTTTTCGCCTCCAGCATTCCACGGAGACCGTCTTTCGTGAAAATACCATTCAAAGATTTGCCTTTCTCCTGCGTGGAGAAATCGATATGTAAACATTTGGCAGGAGAATCGCGTTCTATGGCAGCTAGAATTGCGTTTGCATGGTTGAGGAGTTGGGTGCGTATCGTTCGAAATGAACGCGATGCAGATGTTCCTATTGTGATGCACAGGGTGTCTGACTGCAGTCTCTCGATTGTGGCCGTTTTTATCAACTTTGAGATGCCGAGATGCAAGTTGTGTAATGGCTCGAATGAAAACAGACTGTATGGAGACAATCCCGGGATCATTCCAAGGCTTATGGAAATTTCAACGAACGAAGGAATGAGAGATATGGAATTTGAACGCATCAGAGTATCCGCTTGAGATATCCTCTCCCTCGCACGACGTGGACGTCTTTCCGCCTCCTCTTTTTGTGCATGTTGCAAGATAGCTGTGTATGTCTTTCGGATGCTTTTCGTGTGCTTTTGAGAACGTCCGTTGAATGAGGTGGGAAGAGGACTGCATAAAGATGAGCGAGGGGCTTTGCATCTATGACACGGGCTTTCCGTTTTGGTCCCATGAAGAATGGACAGAATGTCCTTAGCTTCAGGAATATCCGCACAATAACTTGCAAGCAGAGGATGGCACACTCGACTTAGTTTGTCTTCGCCGATGAACTGAAAACCTTTCTGCGTGAGATTTAGAATGGGCTCCAGGACTTGACGAAGAGATTCTTGAAGGATTTGCATCCTGGACTCGCGTAGAGACTTGCTAGAAACGAATGGCATTGCGTCTGCTTCAGATGCGGAAACCTCGATCAGTGTGGTAGGGAAGTATGCCACTACTGTGAGGTCATCACGGATACACTTACGGCGAAGCTCGTCGGAGAAGTTGAGAAATATGAGGTGAAGAGGATAGGCGGTAACCGATGTTTGCTTTAGAGTTGTTGAAGACTTATCGGTGTATACCTGCAGAAGACCTACGAAAGATTCACTGTAACTTATTTCTTGGGAGTATCACAGTATTCTACTATCCAAAGAGCCCATGACCATTTCCTTAAGTTTTGAGGTGGCGTCTCTTGCGAGAGAGCCGGACATGGGGTGAGATACTTTCGTGGAGTGGGTCTGAGGTATAGGGTGGAAGAATGTGTTTTCGTTGTTAGCCAACTGGAGCTGTTTCACAAGTGTCTGAACGGGGTCTCTCGTGTAGAGGGTGGCGCTGAACTTACATCCTTCTGGCGAGACAGTTCTTCGATTGAAACCGTCCTTTGAGGCGTATCGTTCGAAAATGGCGTTCTTCAGTTCTGTACAGCGCTTGGAACTTGTTATGGTCTCGTTGAATCGCTTTTGCGAGAATCGCGGGTCCCGAAGTAGCCCAATTAGCTCGTCCGCCACACGATGACAAAGGTCGGAAGCTACTGAAGCCAGACAAACCGTGAGATAATCCATATGCAAATCACCAAGGGCCTCCTCAGAAGGCACTGGGCGGGAACTGCTTCCGTGTTCTCGCTCTAATGACGCGGGACCCGGGGAAGGAGAAACACAATGCGAAGTGTCCGGAATGAGAGGGGCGCACGGAGTGGGGTCGACGATGTCCTCGGACACTGGAGGCTCGGGAAGGCGACAAGGGGCAGTGACCGTTTCGGAAGATGCAGGCGCGGACGCGGAAAGCTTGAGACGCTTGCTTCTCCGAATGGCCCGGCTATTGTCGTCTTCCAGCGCTGCTTTCAGACGAAACGGGCAATGGTTGACATGCTGTTGAAGAGATAAGACTCCTCGGCGAGTAACGAAGGGGCACCCACGCTTCTTATGTGTACAGTAGTAGACCATGGGAAGAAGAAATGAACGAGAAACGACGACAAAGACTGCAAGGGAAGGGCGTCCGAAGGGAGAAGGAGGTCGAGCGACAGTCAATATCGACGTGTTGCTCAGAACGGAGAATATATTTTGAGTTTAAATCACGTGCTTTCGTTCAAAAAGGAACGTAGGTACACTTCGACCTCAACACAAGGGTGTACTTCTCGTATTATCTACCACTGGTTATAAACCTGTGGTTTCCCAACGTTGTACGCTGTACACTTGTCCAATCTCGCACAGAAAAATAAATCTCTTCCCTCCGCCGCCGCCCCCGCCCGTCCGACGTCCGATCTTTTGTTACCGTCGTGATCCGTGCCATCCTCGCGTTCTACTCCGCTCCGTCGTACGTTTTTCCGCGCTCGCACTCGCTACGAAGTGCGAGGGCGGAAAAAAGTACGACGGATTACGAAGTAGCGTGCTCAGAATGGATTCCATTAAGCGGACATGAAGCGTACCTCATTCTCTTTCTCCGCCCTCGTCGGACGCCTCCATAAAGCGGACAGCATCCGTATCTCACGGATGTATTCCGTTCAGTCTTTCCGTGCAGTCTTTTCGTACGTGCTTCCATTTCCTTCTACGTATCTTTGTTCTAAACTAACCAATCCTCACCACGTCTCTTCGCGCTCTGCGACATGTAAACGGCAGGAAAAAGGCTTTGGGTTACTTTTGCGAGTTACTAGGTCCCTCGACTTTTCTAGCGCAACGTTTCTGTTTTGGTTTATCAATGGTACGTTCTATCGCATTTCAACTGTATCCAACGGAGCATTGACTAACTTATGGATACTTTCTGCTTGCGTATACAGGAAAACGACCAATTTCATTTCGTCTCTCAAGATCGATCTCTGGCTGTTCGGGATAGGCGATTCTGGTACTTGGTTGGGACATAGGCTGCTCTTTCGTTTATCGCATCTTGAGGTATGTTTGCTGCATGGGCATTCTTGGTGTCCTTTGTTGTGAGTTCTCGCTTCGACACCTTTCGCGCTTTACGATGATGGTGGGCTGGTAATCTAACCGATCCCTTTCCTTCTTCTTTTTCATTTTGCGAGTTACTAGGTCCCTCGACTTTTCTAGCGCAACGTTTCTGTTTTGCTTTATCAATGATACGTTCCATCGCATTTCAAATGTAACCAACGGATCATTGACTAACTTCTGGATACTTTCTGCTTGCGTATACAGGTAAATGACTTTTGATGCGGACGTAGCTCACGAGTTGCAGGTGCAGGTTCCTCAAGTAGGGAACCATGCATCTGGGCATGGTTCCCTACATGAGGAACGGAGAGGATGAGGCGCTTCGCGCCTCATCCTCTCGGAGTGCGTATTTGTTCTACCGATACAGCCGATGGTGGACGTGCAGTCTGCGGCATCTGCCGCAGATTGCGCCTACACCCGCTCGATCATGGGGATATGGTACATGTAATATAGCGAAGTAGTGGTTAGCAAAAGCGGTCGATAGAAGAATAGATACGAATAAAACGGTATGATTTCATAATGGGCATCATCTGTACTAGCACTAGTATTCCATGCGTTGCAGGGTATCATTCCGCAGAAGGTATCGTGTAATGTGCACCTTAATGGAAACTGAACCTAGACTTCGCGAAATACAGTTCAGGTAGCCCTCGACTAAAGAACTAGCACGAGTGGAAAACCCACCAGTATTTACTGCACAGCGATTCTGGACGACCCAAGCAATTATCTGCAAATTTTGAAATAATTGATCTCGATATTTTTTCAAAAAATTTACTGGACGACCCTTGCCAATTTCTGGACGACCCTCGCCAAAAACTAGCATCTGCAAGAGACAGACGATCGTCTGGCCTTTTAGCAACCGGAGTACCAGTAACGGGCGGAGCTTCTGCTGTAGAAGCGGCCATGGGTCCCGACGTGACCGAAGACGTTCTCCGGGGTTCCGGGACTTGCTCGTTGACGGGTGACTCTCCTGGGAGAGCAGAAGAGCGGGAACGCGGGGGCCTAGACGGAGGAAATCCAACGTTACGAGCGGATCCATTCCGATTGTTCGGATCAGGGGAAACCATTCCGATTCCACGGCGCGCCAACACAAGGTGAAGTCATACTACGAGATATTTCGAAACTTCCAAAGAGGAAACAACCAACTCAAAAACAGCTTTCACTGACCAACCTGTGTGTTCTCACAACTGATATTCCTTACAAAGACCAAGCCCAACCCCGTTCTAGGTCGGGAGACCACTTGTAGTGCAAAATCCCGGAACGGGAGAAACACTCAAGGCGTCCGAGTCCTTGCTCCCTCTGGGAGGTAGACTAAGGGGATGAGCTCTCCGTACACGGAAGATGGCGGGTGTAAGACCACCCGTGCTTCGGAATATGCCCCGGATGTTGAGGAGGAACAGGCTTGGTCAAGATCCAGAAACAGAGACCACAGTGGTGGGCGGCACCAGTGTGGAAACACTAGGCCAAAAAAGGGAAAAGGGGGAAAAACAAGAAGGAAACCCCCGACGGGCCGTGCGGAAAGCGGCAACAGACCCGGCGGCGGGAGACGATAACCTGTATTAAGCCCGCGCGGCAAAGGTCTCTATACAGAGTTGGTAGATCTACCACTTGTGGTTAAGCAGATATCTGCAAGTAGAAAGAGGTCCGAAGACGGAATAAGCCCGAGGGCAATAGCCACAACTAGTCAGAAGTGCCTGGATGATCCCGAGGGATGAAGCTAGTCCGTACTGTAGGCGGTGACTTTCCTGCGGGAGTTGCACATTTCGCGCTGGCGAAACTAGTTCAGAGCCGGACTCGGTTACCCTTTACTGAAGGTGGAGGTGACCGGGAGGGCACCTCTTACATCGTAACCGATAAATTAGTTAAACTAAAATCAATAATCTAATGCACACCTGGGCAGGTCCATACACGTGGTGTACGTGACGACCCGCGGCAGCGGCCAGTAAAATATCCAAGAAATATTCCATACCATATGTGAACACACCCATTCATGCTCACGCGTACACGAGTCCAGCGACACTCCTTGCCACGTCATGGGCGACCCCGTGGGGGTTCTATACCTCAATACTGCGGAAACATCCCATCCGTGTGCCAGTATTCATATATTCCGAATACCCGGAATCGCTCCTGCCAAGGAGGTTATGAGTACAATCCCCGCGTATCGGGCGAGAAAGTTTTGCTCTACAATCACCCGAAGTTGCTTCAAAACGTTGGTGTCTTGGACAAAGATTCAAAGCCTTAACCTTTGAAGCCTTTCGCGAACTGCACGGCGACGAAATGGGTTCAATTTAAGAATCTATCCAATGGAAGAAGTGCTCAACCCACAATTGGAACAAATCGGAATAGGATTTTGAGGCACGAAGAAGATGATTTACTTCGAACAGGAGTGAGTGGATTGGAGATCTAAAGAGCGCCGGTGGCGGACTTGATATTGAGCGATCGTTCCTGGCGATCTTCATGGCCCGCGATCTCCATCGCCGTCGCTGCGTTGCAGAATCTGCGTCGTTCTCCTCTTGCGATGCAGGTTTCTGCGCCGCCCCTAGTGGATTTAGCCTTCTTCGTCAGGCAACGCGTCGCAACCAGCCGCCCACCACCAGACAAAAACCTTCCTGGCCTCCACGGCGCAACGACGCCATCTCGTATACAGCTGATACATTGCCCGGCAACCGCCGCCCTTTCGGACCCACGCTGCTGGGCATCGAGGAATAAAAATAGGGCACTGGGCGCAAGAACTGAGATGCCCATAGTCACGGCCGCGTTGGTTTTTGGACGTTTTGCACACTTGTGTCCGTGAGCGCCGCGTTAGCGGACCGGGAGCGTCCGCGGGCTGGCGACGAAAGTTCCCACGAGCACGACCTGCCGCCTGCGCGCCGCCCGAGTTCCGCGCCGCTCTGCCACCGCTACCCCGCTGCCACAATCTCCATGTTCAGTATTACCGATCCCGTCTCAGCCACCGCCTTTCCTATGCTCCTAGCGGTCGTGCGAACCTCCTAGCTATTGCGTCTTCATCAAGCCAGCATGTGAAACAAAACGGGGCTATGCCTTCCGCACCTACCGCTCCTGTACCGCCGGCTGCTACTGAATCGCTCACAGACACTGCCCCCGTCGACCCAGGATAAAATTCGGGTGGTGTATGTACGCTTGATGTCTGATATATGGGTTCAGGTGCCTACTTTGTGCCATGTTTGGCTCAACGTCACATATAAGTCGTATCTGTGTCGTATTTGTGTTGTATGAGTGCCGGGTGCATGACTGATGGTGGCAGATGTAACGGAATAAAAATCGTATTTTTTAGATTGGCGCTGCGCCTGTTGTGTGCGAATGCCATCCTTAAACCAACCATTCGCACGCCGTAGATACGACACAAATACGGTTTACATCAGGTTTTCGTACATATCAGCCACATAGTAGACACTTAACCCTTTTGTGATGCCCAGATAGTCCATATACAACCCAAATGATTACCAGGGGGTCGCTGCCTCAACAGTGTACACACGCCTGCCATACGCTGGCGCGCACTATCCCCGCCGTGGGTGCTGCTTGTGGCAGGCTTTTTGCAATGTGCAGCGTGCAGTGTGCCATCTTTAGTCAGCTCAAGAACCTTCCGGTGCTATGTCACTCTTCATTTTGATATCCGCCGCCTTGCAAATCGCCGCTTCCATAAATGCCCCTGTGGACAGTGGCGGAAACGTTCGGGCAGTCGCGTGCTGTGCGCCGCGTGACTTGCTGTTTATCGAGAATGGAAGCAGCGCTTCGGCTCTGGTCAAAACTTAGGTATTGGGCCTCGCGCTTGCGGCCTTCATTCTTATCCTGGAACCGGTCATGCCGCTCTGCTCGCCATTTGTAGTCCCGATTCTCGTATACTGCAGGCACCACGTCTTAACTGAAGACATCACCGTGCCTGCGCAAGTTGCGTCTGTCATCGACTTTACGTCTTGCTTTCTCGGCATCATTTTTCCTGCACTCACACCGTTCGTTTCCGCTCTGTTTATTCCTCTTCTGACGTTCTAACTGTACACCTTCAACTCTCCTCTCTACTTTGTTGCGAGTGCAGAACAGAAATCCGTTTTCTTGCCATTCAGTCAACCCATACTTTTTTCTTACGTAGTCGCCTTCTTTTTTGCCTACAAAGTTTTTGGGCAGTACCAGGCTCGTATTTCTGACCGACTACTTTTGCAATGGGGTACAGCACGAAATGTATCCTTGACTGCTGACGCGAGTGTATGACACACGCAACGAAAGGAACCAACATAATTCGTCAATAAATCTACTGCTAGTGCAGTTGCACCTTCATTGTCGCTTGCTGCAGTAGAGACATGGATTTCATCACTCCCAACGATAGGGTTCTGATCTAAAATCTCCTTCATTAAAGCTCACATCTGCTCTCCATTCTTGGAGGTGTCGCCGATGTTCAGCACGGATATCGGAACATTTTTTAGTCCCCAATTTGTGGTACAAACACGCGTGCGGGAAAACAACAGCCGCGTCGCGGAAAACCACCGACAGGGTGTTCAAGCTCTGCTCCCTATAGGGGTAGGGACAGTGGTAGAACCCTCCGATAGGGCCAGTGCGATGCCGGTTGTGTAAATCCGGGAGGCCCCAATCTGGGCGCGCAGTCGGAGGTAAAGGGGAAGAATCGGCGTAGGTATCCGGATGTTCCAGCGTGCCACAGCGGGTGGAGATATCTAGACCAACGGTGTTTGGCAAAAAGGGGACAATAGACGAGCCACACAGCGGTGCACTAACTGGCGAGATCGTGAAATATTCCCAGACAATGTGGGCCAAACCTGTATAACAGGGCAGAGTGATAAGAGGCGTATGACGGAAATAATAACAATAAAACAATAGAAAAGATGCCGTAACGACGGTCTAGGACTCCTCAGTGGTAGAGGTCAGATGACTAGCCCGGTGTTGCGGCGGTTTGCCCGGTTAGGGATGAAGACCGTTCGCAAGCGGCAAGAAAGTCAGAGTCAGAAGCATCCTTGAGGTTTACTTCCCGTACAGTGGCGGCAAGTGCCGCCACTTATATACGGCACTTGAAAATGTCAACTAAAATATCTAACTATCCGGCGCTGCCTTCCAGCACTCTACAAGTCTGAATCCGAGGCGGGTTTGCCACGGCGTGCCCGGTATCGGGCCAACTCGCCACACGTGTGCAGAAACACTACCCTTCCTAGGCATACCCCAAAATAGGGCCATTAGTACATTAACCTCTCATAACATGAGGTGTCGAAGCCGGTAAAGGATCAAAAAACTATGAAAAGCACTGAAGTGCGTCCCCACAGAGGGCGTTTTGCTCTACACAATTCGCATCGATAAAGTGCAATGTCATTCTTAGAATCGGTGCGCCGAGGGCTGCACTCCAGGCATCTACAGTAAGGCTTCCAGGTTTTGCTTCATTCACAGAAGACTTTGGAATGGAGCAGACCGCTTTGTAGGTAGTCAAAAGGTGACGTTCAATCGGTGTCTTACTAGAAAAAGTAAGCCGAACTCCACAGACATCTACAAAACCTTGCATAAGAGGGGAACCTACTTTGGACAGCGGAGACTTTATGGAATATGCAAGTAGAAGTGATCCACCTGTTTGTAGATCTTTGGCAGCTATTTCATCGTTTGTTTCCGTCGCAGCTGCTGCTGAAGATGTCTGATTCCGAAAGAAGCAGCTCGCCGGTCTCTTTCTATTTTTTTCTCCCAAAGTTTCCGTTATAGTCGAGTGATGTTTTCGATAGAATTCGCGGGAGCGCGGGAGACGTCCATTTGTTGCAATACATCGCGAACAGTTTTGTGTTTGTTACTGTAGTGATTAATAATGTTGGACGCAGACATATTGCTGTTGACGGAACCGACGTGATCGCATACAGAACACAGAACATGAGAATGTAAATTTTGTTCCGCTCTTCCAAAGTTGCGCTGCATGAGTGCACCAAACCGGAGTTTTCGCATGGGAATTATTTTGAACGCTTGCTTTGCGTCTTCGTTTCTGGTTCTGCTTCTGCAAATACAGCAGATTTTGTGCGTGCTGGTGTAGCTGCACGTCTTGTTGCGCCTCTTCATGGACCTGATCTGGTAACTCTTGGTCAAGCGCGCTTGTAATATTGGCCTTTGTAAGTGCCTTCCATTTCGTCATTTTCTAAAGTTTGGAACAAACAAAGAATGAAAATGGGCCGAAACAATGCTCGGAAAGAGAACAAAGTAGAGGTCTCTGTCGAATGCAGATCTTTGCCGTCGTCGACTGTGAGCTGTTTCCTGAGTGTCCATGATTGAAATCAGGAAATGTTCAGTGGGGGATTGTTCTGAGTCTGATGAAAATCATCTCACCGTGCATCGGATGCCCTGAGAGGACCAAACTGAAGGTCAACCGCTTTTCACTAATCTGACTAAACTACTTTGAGATTTCTGTAGTCAGTCAGTCATGACTACCTCATATTATCCCCTAGTAAGTCAGTCAGAAGTACGGGCCTGGCCAGTACAGAGTTTTAATGGTGAGATGCTATCGTACAGAGTGGGCACTTCACTGTTTTTCTGAGGCAAATCTACTTGGCGCACGTCTTTCGTACTCTCACTAAGTGCTGTAGAGCAGTACCGTTCTTCTTAGAAATGTGGTTGTGGGGTGGGAGCAGTGTCGTTCCCATGGGACTCACTGAAGGGGTCCGGTCCGACCGTAAGGTAAAGCAGAACCTTATGGGAAAGTGCCTGTTCTGTGTCTCCGAACTACCCAAACATTAAAGGTCTACAAGACAGCAAAACGGGAGTGATCAATCACATTTCAATAAACTTAAGGCTCCAACTGCCGTAATGGCATTCGAATGGCTTCTGCGGAAAGGTATTTTTTAAGCAAGAGTTTTCTTTTTGAACCGACTCTTTAGTCACGCTTGAAGCAATTTCGAAAGAAAGATAATCCTTCATTCACTTGCTTCTTCGATGCAAACAATTTGCTACTGTTCCTGTTGCTTTTGGTATTCGAGCAGTGTTTCTACATATTGAATCTAAGCGAAACTACGTTTATAAGCCCTTAAGAGAACTTAAATTTTGATTTACGCTTATGATATAAGCAGAACCACATCGATCTCGTCTAGACTGATTTTTGTTTGGGATGGGACATGATGCATATTTTGGATGCTTCGTGGAGCTAGATTACTTTTAAATCAAGCTGATGTTTCGCAGTTATTTGTACAGCACTTTTGCCTACCTCAAGAAGTAAAAATCGCCCATAGAGCTGTACCCAAGTAAAACAATAACAAATCATTCATCACATCGCTGTGTGTCAATGTTCAATTTTTTTGTGGCTGCTTCTCGGTTTAAAAGTATTTACGCAGTGCGTATTCATGTGCCCCAAAGCATTTCTGATTGAATTGCGAGCATGAACAGACAATCGCGGGGAATAAAGATGTCTGGGGCGACTATGCTTGTGGAAGAGATACAAAAGTATGGTCAGCACATCTATGGATTGGAAAAGAACAACTGCGCAGTAAGGTCTTATTTGAAGCTTGTATTCTGCTTTGACATAACTATCAGCGCAAAATGCTCTCTACCTACATCGAAAAATATCAGATTGAAGCGGGATATTTAAAAGGGAGGCACAGATGTGCTTTCGCGTGTTATTTTAAAGATTGTAATTGGGCTTAAAATGAACTTTACTGGTAGACCAGAGCAAGTTCTATCCCTTCTATAATACTAATAAAAAGGCGGAGAGGACCGCATAATAATTTGGTAGCCACTTAATTGGCCATGTAATAGTCTAAGCATAATAATTAAATCTATATAGAGAGAGATTGGTTGCTCTGATAGTCATAATAATATTTCATACTCATCTCTTTTCGGTCAAACCAAATATTTCACTCATTTCTCTTCTATAAATCTCATAAATTGTACAATATCATTCTTGGTGTCACATATGTATTGCAATTCATCCAGATAATGAATTCCATTACAAAATCCATTCTAATATAAATATAGTAGTAAAGCAAACATAAAATCAAAATTCAGATACCCTAATCAAAAAGAATACAGTTGTTGGCCGACGATTTAGAGGGTTTTGGAGGTGGTAAACTACCATCAACAGTTTTTTTTAAAGGGTGATATAAGCATTTAGATGCTTAACAAGCCCAATGTCCAGTCTCATGGCATCGATGGCACTTCGAGGTCTTTTTCAATTTTTCAAATTTTTCTTTTGGTAACTGTCCTCGAACGTTAGAACTATAGTCTAAAGTGTTCTTAGATTTCTGTTCTATCATGTTATCTAAACTTCGAATGAGAGATGCAATGTCATCATAATGAACTAGACTAATAATATCCTTGGAAGAATAATCTTCCTTCTTACATTAGGTTCACTATTTCCTTTAGGTGCAACTGACGCTTAAATAGAGAGCCGATGCGTAGCAGATATTTTGGAGTTTCCAAATAAAATAAAAAGCAAAAATTCGTTCGGAAGACAAAATGCACCGCATGCGTCGTGAAATCTACACACAGCAGCTTGGAAGCGTTGCTCAAAAATATGACAGGCTTCACGGTGTTCTCTTCTTTTGCGTAGTAATTTGCGAAACCGTTCGTAAGTGTCCGTAATCCGTGATAGAGAATCCTGTTTATAAATACATTTAGCTAATGTAATTGCGCAATTTTTAGTCTTCTGATTTTCCACTTCTAGTTGTGATGCCAAGTCTCGGGGACGACCTTTTAGTTGGGATAATAAAACAATGCCTTCAATTTTGCTGGAATTTTGTTGTCGTTTGATGTATCCAATGCATCATGAAATTCTTTCAATAAAATAATGGATTCATAGTATAGCCGTTGATCGCCAATTCCATCTGTCCACGGTGGAGATTTGATATTCCAGCTGTATTTAGAACGTTGGGGCGGCGGCATACTTCGAATAAAATAAAACACATAAATAGAATACTGACATAAACGACCTTAGTGGTAGCGGCAAGATCGAATAGAGGGGCATCGAATCTTTCGATGAGGGCCAATAACTATAAAGATGATGGTTGTAATTGGGCTTGGATGAACTCTACTGGTAGACCAGAACAAGTTCTATCCTTTTCATACTACTAATGAAAAGGCGGAGAGGACCGCATAATAATTTGGTAGCCACGGAATTGGCCATGTAATAGTCTAAGCATAATAATTAAATATATATAGAGAGAGGTTGGTTGCTCTGATAGTCATAATAATATTTCATAGTTATATCAAACTGGCCATTTTAACTGTCCACGAGTTTTTCAAGGGAGGCAATAATTTGGCGTTTTGTGCAGAGTATGTTCGTTAAGGCTTAATAAAACTGCATAGCACTCAAAGTCCACGAAAATCAATTTGCATCTCACCGTCGTTAGTGGAAAGCAGGAAAAACACACTAACTTTGAAAAGAACACTGAAGAATATATTTTATTTATTTGTTTCTAAAGCGAACAGTGATGAGTCAACTATGAGTTCAAAGATAGGAATGTGTGGACTTATTTTTCGTTTTGTGTGAAAATCGAAGGTTTGGTTTCGATGATGTTCACAAGGCGCATTGAAATTAAGAAAGACTCATTTGGCAGTCGAAAAGAGACAGATATCTATTTTGCAGTCGTGGTCGAATTTTGAAAGAGAGACAGGTTTCTGGTAATCCTAGCTGGTGCATTGTTTATTCGTAAATGAATAATTCCGAAGGAAGGCCGAAGAGAGTGGGAAAGAAGTCAAAGTTTGCTTGTATAGAATGCGATGTGTTTCCTTGTCGTGTTGGGAGGAGACAGATTCTGTAGAGCAAAACCCCAGCGATGGGATCGTCTCTCAAGGCGTTCGAGTCCTTGCCCTCTAGAAGAGGTGAACTCAGTGGTGAGCCCTCCGAACACGGATAGTGCGGGTGTAAGACCGCCCGTTGTACGGGATATACCTACGGAGGTTGAGGGGTGAACGGGCCTGATCCAGGAATCCGGCGAGAAGTGACGGAATGGTTGAGGAGGAAGGTACCGTAGAGCGGTGTAAGCCCTAGGCAAAAGTGGGAAAAGGAAGGGAAAACCAAAGGAGAAACCCTCGGCGGGGCGTGCGACAAGCGGCAACAGACCCGGCGACGGGAGACGGGGGTTGTGTATTAAGCCCATGCGGCACAACTCTTTATAGAAACGGAAACGCTACCAATTGTGGTGAAAGCAGTACAACTGCACAGTAAAAGAAACAGAAAGTCCGAAGACACGGAATAAATAAGCCCGAAGGCAAGGTCACAATGGTCAGTATTGCCTGAGTGATCCTGAGGGATGAATCCAATCCGTACCGTACGCGGTGACCCTCCTAAGGGAGTTGTAAACTTCGCGCATGCGAACTTGGTTCAGAGCCGAACTCGGTTACCCTTTACTGAAGGAGAAGGTGACCGGGAGGTCACCTCTTATATCGTAACCGATAAATTAGTTAAACTAAATTAAAGAATCTAGTGCACACCTAAGCAGGTCCATACACGTGGTGCACGTGACAACCGGCGGCAGCGGGCAGTAAAATATCCGATAATCATAACAAGACATGTGTGAACACACCCATTCCTACACACGCGTACACGCGACCAATACTCATCTGCGCCACGTCATAGCAGACCTTTCAGGGTGCCATACCTCAATACTGCCAAAACGTATCCCATCCGTGGGCCAATACTCATACCTTCCGAGTACCGGGAATCATCCTTACCAGGGGTTTATGAAATCCTTCCCCGTGTACCGGGCGAGCACGTTTTGCTCTACATATCCCCCTCCTTAGCGCAGGAAACATCCGGTTTGCAAGCGGAGACTCATCAGCGAGCGAGTATATAAGCGTGGTCCACCATGGACATATCCGAGATTCCGGTTCCTCGCCAGAACAAGACACACGCGCAAGCGCACTCAACTTCTCTGCACTCAGACGATTCAGTACTTGAAGTTTCCTCTGCGATCGACGATTCGATGAACCCTCACCAGGGCGACGAGCAGCATTCCCAAGCCGGGGCTCCGAAAGTTTTGTAGAGCAAACCCTCCTCAGGGATACCGTTTCGGTAGTGGCAATCATAACTTATAGAGACGCCCATCGATGGGGAACTCGAGGTTACGAGTAGCACGATGACGTGGATCTGGACCCAGAATGTGTACATGTGTACCACTATTTGGTTGTCTGGATGGAGTGAATCTTTTCATAATTTTTAGAAATACCACGTGGGTTTTGGTCCGCCACTGTCAGGACTGCCCGGGACGGGAGGTGCACATGAGGTGCTTAGATTGATCTATTATTTAGATATTTTTGATAACCCTCTACAGGGCCTCTAATTCTACTACTTAGGTGATGGCTCACCGCCATCACCAACCTAGTAAAGGTAACCCGGTGTGCGGCTCTAGCTATTTCGCCTGCGCGACGAGTCCAACTCCTCGCGGAGCGAGTTACCGCAGCACGGTCTAGTTATCCCCCGGCTCCAACCAGGAGAGTGCACGCAGTGCATACTATCATTGGTCTTGTTTTCCTTTTGTTTTTCTTGTGACTCGTGGAGTGCACACATATTTGTTACCGACCCGTACTTTCTCTCCGCCCCAGTACTTGGGTTTGTTTCTGTTCTTTCTTTTGTTTTTACCATTGGTTTGGTTCATTACCGCATATTTCTATTTGGTTGTTCCACCTTTGGATCTCTACATTTGGCTACAGATACCGTCATTGGTCAGCTACGATCTACACTACTGTGTCCGCCTTTTCTGGCCTTTTTCCCGTTCGGGCGTTCTTTCTCAACCCTGTGGTATAGCCTGAAGTCCTCGTGGATTTAAACCCACACCGGAGGATACGGGGTGCGCTGTCGCTGTGCGAACCTCTCTTGAGAGCGGGGATTCGAACTGCCTCGGTGGCTTTTCCCTTTCTGGGATTGCTCCACACGTTTCGGGTCCCGCAACTCCTGCGACAGGATATCTCGGCGGTTTCCTCTCCGCTCCTCTGCTTCAGAGTCAACATCACACGACTACACCGAACCCGGTCGACATTGCGGCGTGGAATTCCGCTCAGGCGTTGCCCTTGCTGGCGACTCCAGCTGGCTGGATAGCGCGTGAATCGCTCCTTGTTCAAGATCCCAGTACCGGAGGAAGCTGAGCCTATTCCAGAGCGCCCTGGTTTCACCCGACAGCGGTTCGCAAGATTGCGTTGATGGATTCATACACCGAGAACGGTATGCTGCTTGGCGTTCTACACCGAGATATGGTGGATTCCTGGGATTGGAGACACCGCGTGGCAGTCGTACCTCACGTGTTGTCACGGAAACGGCGCGGCCGTGGATACGAAACGCTAGATGAAGCGCGCGCGGCTATGGCGCGATTTGCATACTTCCGAAAGGACCGAGCCTCGTTCCCCGAAAGGATTCCCGAGTCATACGGGTTCGACCTTTCCCGGTTCCGAACTTACGAAGAGATCAAGTATGGCGCGAACCTCGCGGACTTCCAAGCGGCGAAAAACTTCCCGGAGGCGATGCCGGCGGACATTCTCCTGTTCAACAGGCCTATCTCGCGAGCGGAGTTCCGATATCTACATCGCCCTTCGGGAGAGGGAAGCTTCTTCGACTGACTGCGAAAAGAACGCAAATGGCCATCCCGGTTCGGGTATCTGATTCTACACCAGAACATGGAGGTTGAACGTTTGCGTCCGGACGCACTAGCGGATCGATTCGCTTCACTCCCATCGTGGTGGGCTCACTATGAGGTACCACGCGGTTGTTTCCCGGAATTGCCTCCGTGCATCACCTATGCGTCTGTCTCTTGCAGATGCTATTTTTTGGCGAGGGTCGTCCAGAAATTGGCAAGGGTCGTCCAGTAAATGTTTTGAAAAAATATCGAGATCAATTATTTCAAAATTTGCAGATAATTGCTTGGGTCGTCCAGAATCGCTGTGCAGTAAATACTGGTGGGTTTTCCACTCGTGCTAGTTCTTTAGTCGAGGGCTACCTGAACTGTATTTCGCGAAGTCTAGGTTCAGTTTCCATTAAGGTGCACATTACACGATACCTTCTGCGGAATGATACCCTGCAACGCATGGAATACTAGTGCTAGTACAGATGATGCCCATTATGAAATCATACCGTTTTCTTCGTATCTATTCTTCTATCGACCGCTTTTGCTAACCACTACTTCGCTATATTACATGTACCATTTCCCCATGATGGATCGGGTGTAGGCGCAATCTGCGGCAGATGCCGCAGAGGGCACCTGCACCAAATTGCGGTAACGGTAGAACACATACGCACTCCGAGAGGATGAGGCGCGAAGCGCCTCATCCTCTCCGTTCGTCATGTAGGGAACCATGCCCAGATGCATGGTTCCCTACTTGAGGAACCTGCACCTGCAACTCGTGAGCTACGTACGCATCAAAAGTCATTTACCTGTATACGCAAGCAGAAAGTATCCATAAGGTAGTCAATGATCCGTTGGTTACATTTGAAATGCGATGGAACGTACCATTGATAAAGCAAAACAGAAACGTTGCGCTAGAAAAGTCGAGGGACCTAGTAACTCGCAAAATGAAAAAGAAGAAGGAAAGGGATCGGTTAGATTACCAGCCCACCATCATCGTAAAGCGCGAAAGGTGTCGAAGCGAGAACTCACAACAAAGGACACCAAGAATGCCCATGCAGCAAACATACCTCAAGATGCGATAAACGAAAGAGCAGCCTATGTCCCAACCAAGTACCAGAATCGCCTATCCCGAACAGCCAGAGATCGATCTTGAGAGACGAAATGAAATTGGTCGTTTTCCTGTATACGCAAGCAGAAAGTATCCATAAGTTAGTCAATGCTCCGTTGGATACAGTTGAAATGCGATAGAACGTACCATTGATAAACCAAAACAGAAACGTTGCGCTAGAAAAGTCGAGGGACCTAGTAACTCGCAAAAGTAACCCAAAGCCTTTTTCCTGCCGTTTACATGTCGCAGAGCGCGAAGAGACGTGGTGAGGATTGGTTAGTTTAGAACAAAGATACGTAGAAGGAAATGGAAGCACGTACGAAAAGACTGCACGGAAAGACTGAACGGAATACATCCGTGAGATACGGATGCTGTCCGCTTTATGGAGGCGTCCGACGAGGGCGGAGAAAGAGAATGAGGTACGCTTCATGTCCGCTTAATGGAATCCATTCTGAGCACGCTACTTCGTAATCCGTCGTACTTTTTTCCGCCCTCGCACTTCGTAGCGAGTGCGAGCGCGGAAAAACGTACGACGGAGCGGAGTAGAACGCGAGGATGGCACGGATCACGACGGTAACAAAAGATCGGACGTCGGACGGGCGGGGGCGGCGGCGGAGGGAAGAGATTTATTTTTCTGTGCGAGATTGGACAAGTGTACAGCGTACAACGTTGGGAAACCACAGGTTTATAACCAGTGGTAGATAATACGAGAAGTACACCCTTGTGTTGAGGTCGACGTGTACCTACGTTCCTTTTTGAACGAAAGCACGTGATTTAAACTCAAAATATATTCTCCGTTCTGAGCAACACGTCGATATTGACTGTCGCTCGACCTCCTTCTCCCTTCGGACGCCCTTCCCTTGCAGTCTTTGTCGTCGTTTCTCGTTCATTTCTTCTTCCCATGGTCTACTACTGTACACATAAGAAGCGTGGGTGCCCCTTCGTTACTCGCCGAGGAGTCTTATCTCTTCAACAGCATGTCAGCCATTGCCCGTTTCGTCTGAAAGCAGCGCTGGAAGACGACAAGAGCCGGGCCATTCGGAGAAGCAAGCGTCTCAAGCTTTCCGCGCCCGCGCCCGCATCTTCCGAAACTGTCACTGCCCCTTGTCGCCTTCCCGAGCCTCCAGTGTCCGAGGACATCGTCGACCCCACTCCGTGCGCCCCTCCCATTCCGGACACTTCGCATTGTGTTTCTCCTTCCCCGGGTCCCGCGTCATTAGAGCGAGAACACGGAAGCAGTTCCCGTCCAGTGCCTTCTAAGGAGGCCCTTGGTGATTTGCATATGGATTATCTCACGGTTTGTCTGGCTTCAGTAGCTTCCAACCTTGGTCATCGTGAGGCGGACGAGCTAATTGGGCTACTTCGGGACCCGCGATTCTCGCAAAAGCGATTCAACGAGACCATAACAAGTTCCAAGCGCTGTACAGAACTGAAGAACACCATTTTCGAACGATACGCCTCAAAGGACGGTTTCAATCGCAGAACTGTCTCGCCAGAAGGATGTAAGTTCAGCGCCACCCTCTACACGAGAGACCCCGTTCAGACACTTGTGAAACAGCTCCAGTTGGCTAACAACGAAAACACATTCTTCCACCCTATACCTCAGACCCACTCCACGAAAGTATCTCACCCCATGTCCGGCTCTCTCGCAAGAGACGCCACCTCAAAACTTAAGAAAATGGTCATGGGCTCTTTGGATAGTAGAATAGTGTGGTACTCCCAAGAAATAAGTTACAGTGAATCTTTCGTAGGTCTTCTGCAGGTATACACCGATAAGTCTTCAACAACTCTAAAGCAAACATCGGTTACCGCCTATCCTCTTCACCTCATATTTCTCAACTTCTCCGACGAGCTTCGCCGTAAGTGTATCCGTGATGACCTCACAGTAGTGGCATACTTCCCTACCACACTGATCGAGGTTTCCGCATCTGAAGCAGACGCAATGCCATTCGTTTCTAGCAAGTCTCTACGCGAGTCCAGGATGCAAATCCTTCAAGAATCTCTTCGTCAAGTCCTGGAGCCCATTCTAAATCTCACGCAGAAAGGTTTTCAGTTCATCGGCGAAGACAAACTAAGTCGAGTGTGCCATCCTCTGCTTGCAAGTTATTGTGCGGATATTCCTGAGGCTAAGGACATTCTGTCCATTCTTCATGGGACCAAAACGGAAAGCCCGTGTCATAGATGCAAAGCCACTCGCTCATCTTTATGCAGTCCTATTCCCACCTCATTCAACGGACGTTCTCAAAAGCACACGAAAAGCATCCGAAAGACATACACAGCTATCTTGCAACATGCACAAAAAGACGAGGCGGAAAGACGTCCACGTCGTGCGAGGGAGAGGAGATCTCAAGCGGATAATCTGATGCGTTCAAATTCCATATCTCTCATTCCTTCGTTCCTCGAAACTTCCGTAAGCCTTGGAATGATCCCGGGATTGTCTCCATACAGTCTGTTCTCATTCGAACCATTACACAACTTGCATCCCGGCATCTCAAAGTTGATAAAAACGGCCACAATCGAGAGACTGCAGTCAGACACCCTGTGCACCACAATAGGAACATCTGCATCGCGTTCATTTCGAACGATACGCACCCAACTCCTCAACCATGCAAACGCAATTCTAGCTGCCATAGAACGCGATTCTTCTGCCAAAGGTTTACATATCGATTTCTCCACGCAGGAGAAAGGCAAATCTTTGAATGGTATCTTCACGAAAGACGGTCTCCGTGGAATGCTGGAGGCCAAAAACTACAAAGCACTTGACATGGTCTTTCCCTTCATAGGAGCATTCTTTGACATATGCTGTGGAGAACAGGACGTTGCCCCAATCACAACCGTTTTCTCTCAGTACTCGGACTTGCTCTCGACCTTATTCAGATACAATCGTGACCCGTATTGGACTGAAAGCTCTGTCCTGTGTCTTAGTTCAGAGAGTGAAGCCTTCAAGCGTTCCGCAACAAAGACTCTGGCGGATTTTCATCCCTCCAGACTGGGAACTCTGAAGTTTCATCTTCTCGATCATCTCGTGGACGATATTCGCCGTCTGGGAAGTATCAAGTACTACGACGCAGGCATATAAGAACATGCACACCTGCTATTTAAGAGACACTACAAAAAGACGTCCAGAAGAACAGCAACGGCTGTGGAGGAGACTATTCGCTCCATTGAGCACGGACATGTTAGAAAGCAATGGAATGGCAATACTCCTTACCAGCGTAATCCAGGTTTACCAGGAACTTCCACACAGCTTCCTCGGTTTGCAATGAGAGGGCGTTCTTTCACTTTACGAGCTCTTCAACATTGTGTTTCAAGTATGTCCAGTTCAAAAACATGGACTGCTGTTAGAGAGATGTTCTCAAGTACGGACACAAGGTCGATTCTTGATCAGATTGGTGAACAGGCCCTTCCTCCTTTCCTCGGTCTCGTGAAAGAAACACTGGATGAGCACTCTATTACATACTTCCCAGAAAAGACAAGGATAACTCTGGTGAATTCGGCCCTCGTGAAAGGCGGTTTCGTTCCGACTCTTGAACACTTCGATTCGTCTTCTAAGGCACTTAAGCTGGGACGACCCAAATACCCCATCATCCAACGTGTCTTCGCTTCTCCAGCATTTGGTCCCAGTAGAAAGCCAAAGTTTTCCACTGTATTGGTAAGCGGAGAAGATTCAGAGACTTGGGTTGCCCAGGTAGTCGCTCTGATTCGAATATCTCTCCTTGATTCTGCATTTACCGCACCAGAGGTGGCATTCGTCCGGTATTTCGAGGTTTTACCCCCCGCAACAAACATCGACCACATATTGAAATGCATATCTTTACGGTGGGCTACAAACGATGAAAAGAACCACACTGTTCCGTTCCCTCGTCATTCCAAAGCGGAGACTATCGTAGAGTTAACTCCTTGGTACGGGATGGTTCCGGCTTCTGCACTACAGGGAACTGTCCATGTTGTTCGATCAAACTACCCTGCTCCACCTTTTTGTCCTCCACTTCAATGGTTTCAACACCGATTCTACATCAATCATTCTATCATGATTCAGATGAAGGACCAACTGAGCACGTTGATCTTGTACAGCCTTAAACATTAAGGGCTCCATCCTCTACATGTTCACCTTGTGGTGCCTTTTGTTGTGATCCTGTGCTACTTCCGAAACCGTTCATGTCCATTTCCTTGAACTCTATATCCCCTTCCTCGCATTCACCAACGAAACAATCGGTAATAGACCCCAATCTTCGGCTCACACTGTCAATAAAAAATTGTTCTTTCACAGTGAGGTAAAGTCTTCCGTTCGACGGCATTCGATATCCAAATGTAGCCTCTCTCATGTCATTACCAAGAACCTTAGTCCAATCTTCCGTTGTCGTTCCAAAATTATGAAAATCGCTGGAATTCGTCCTCAAGACACGTTGCCTAACATCCCCCAGAACATTCTTTAAACACAGAGGTAGCAGTTGGGCAAACTTCTTTGTAAACAGTTTCTGTCTCTGGCCACCCCTTGACACATCCGTACTTAGAAGGCTCACAACCGTCAACACCCAAGCGTCCAAACGTGCGAGCAACAGTATTGTGCCATCTAAAAAGGTGCCCGTATCCTTGTCTTCCACATCATACCCAATAAACGCCTTCAGTACTTGTACCCCGACACGGTTTTGGAACAACGAGTCTTGATCTTCCGTCGGCATATCCTCGACATTGTCCGCATTGGAGTACTTTAGACGAACAAATGGGGCTTTTCTCCACCATGAAGTGTTCGGTACACCATTTTCGTCAAGACGCAGAATGTTCTCCTGCGCTTCCTTCAGCTGCATTGTGAGTTCGTCAGCATTCTCTTCTACCGGCTTTGTTCTTCTCCAAATCAGATCGTACCCCAGGAGCAGAAATAGTTTATCCCTCGTGTTTCTCTTCCGAACACCCACGACGTCACTCATGGTATGCCGCATTCTCTGCCTAAGGCACATATCTGCACAAAGTTCCAGTATACACCTGTCGGTAAGAGGTGCTTTCTAATACCTTCCCAGCTCAACTCCTTCAACTCGCTTTCAACCAATTTCTTCAGCAACGCATCTGGCCCCCCCTCTATCGACGGTGTGAACATGCCAAAACTGCCCAAGAGCTCCACGGGGTTTTTAGGAACCATGTATGAACCACCTTCCTCCGGCTCAATAAGGCCTTCCCCACTCTCAGTTGCGTCTTCCACCTTCTCGGCACGGTTACCCCAATTTCGGGTGAGCGACTCACCTTCGAGCCATAGCTCACTTGTTTCTCTGCTTGTCCACGTCAGCATGTTGTGATACACTGCTCGAGCAACCCCTCGAAACTCGTCGCACACCTCAATTTTATGCTTCTTTCGACCTGTCTGCCCAGGTTCACCAGCACGTGTACTCCTATCTCCCTCCTGTTTCAGTGCCCCTCTTAGCCCTTCAATGACTAGATCCTTCTCTTCAAGCCTCTTTTTCAAAGCCGTACTCTGCTCTTGGGCGACCTTCACTAGAATTCCCCGAACCATCAAGTCCTCTTGTAGCGTCCTAACCTTTTCTTTCAAGCAATTCAGTTCATTTAAAAGATCAGGTCTGTTCATAGAGCTTGAATTCACACCAGTTTGGATATCTTCCGTTATTTCCCTATCTTCTTCGGCGACAGGCCCCGGTTATGCCGCAGTATTCGGTGTTATTTCGTTATCGGAACTATCTTCATGTGCCATAGCCTTAGACACGAGAGGCTGCAGGCATTCTGTGTCCACCCTTGGCACGGCTCCGAGCTCCAACTCCCGTGTCTGTCCTCCTCCATTGCATGGTATATCAGATGAATTGGGCCTCGTACGAGCTGCAACGGCCCCCGTTCTGGAAAGAGGGGAAGGTCGAAAAGTAACTCGTCTATCAGTTGTCTCTCGATTTCTTATTGTCTTTCTCCCTTGTCCGGACCCATTGCGAGGCATGATACGATTCATAGCGGCCCCAGTTCTAGAAGACAGGGATGGAAGTGACGATCTTAATATACTAGGGCTCTCACGACTTCTCGTCATTGTCCCTTGTTGTCCAGATCCACTGGGCGGCGTAACCCGCGCCCCAGTAGCTCCGGTCTTCGATATCGGCCGGGGACATGAAGGTTTTGGTGTCATACGAACCTCTTCGGTTCCAGTTGTCATGCCCTCCTGTCCTGACCCGCTGGGCCGAGTTACCTCATCTTCTTGAGGAGCAGAGACAGATGCACGATTTGCATTATCGGTAGTTGACGGCACGACATCGTTCGCTGATCCACGAATTCTTGACGCAATCCCGGAAGACGCTCCGCTACGAGATGGGCGAGAGAGTCCTGTAGAAGGACGCTCACTGACTCTCTCCTTCGTCGAGGACGACTTCCGTTTAGGAAGTGCGGTGCTTGTAGCCTGATTCGTATCATCCGATGCTCTTCTCTTCTTCTGTCCACTCTTGTTCCGCTGCGTACTATTTCGCTTTCTCGGCGTTATACCCATGTTGTGGAGATAAACAGGGTAATGAAACGAAATTGTTGGGGAGGGGGGGAGGGGGTGGGGGGGGGTGCATGGTTCAGATATTCCGGGAGACTCCGCAGTTCCTGCTTTTTAGGAATTTGAGGTGCCCAATGGGTCGCAAATATCGCCGTTACAGATGAAGAGCTCCAGTGCACATGTACAACAACGCGTATTGCAGGCAGCTGCAACACTCACAAGCATATTTACTTTCTCTTCGGTACTGAACTCATCTATTGCTCCAATGTCAGAGCCCAATCCCAGGCGTACTGCTCTCCGTAGTTGAAATACAACTCTTCGCCCCTCTCAATATCTCTTACTGCTCTACAACGAAGTAGAGCATAGTTAAAAAGGTCTGACTTAAACTGTATCACGGACTTCGCTTCCACCACCTGCACATTGGCACTTCGAGTCCTGTTTGACCGGGGCTCCGATAAATCGGGATCCCCGGCATGATATCCGGCGTCGTTAATGTAGCCCCCGATACAAAAAGGCGCCGGGACAATGTAGACTTCGCTCTCCTTTCTATCCTGAGCCTGTCCTGGTCTGTTCCTCAGGTGCAGAAACTCCGTACCAGTCACAGTGACCATCATAGAAAACAACTTGTACCGCACTGGAGTTGCTCCGAGACAGCCACTTCCATACGTTAAGTGTCTTTCCTTCCGGTTCGTCAGATCCGTGTATACCAAAGTTCCATAGAAATGACAGATAGTTTCCCCAGCCAATATCTTATGTTCCGTGAACACCCCCATACCAGCACGGGGATGTCGAATCTTAGAAGATGCTATATGTAAGCGATAGCGATTGGCTTCAACAGTCAACAGCATATGCATATCCATAAGATTCAGAGCTCCTCGGTACTTCCCCTCCCAAAGATCTACAGTACGCTGTCCACACTTCTCGACAAAGTCCCAGTCCTTCCAGTATCTTTCTAGGAACTGAGTAATATGTCCAGGCATCACTTGGTACTGGGGGTAACCAAATGGAGCCTCCCATTCAAGCCGACCTCGGTCCCGATGTGGAACCCGTTCATAGGTCGTTGAAGCCGCATCCACCACCTCCTGTTCAACCAGGATGTCATTCTTCCCCCCGCGAATAACTTCGGCCATAAGAGTCGTTAGATGGTGCTTTGCATGGCTGAAACATGGCCTATTCTTCTCGCACCCTAAGAACTTCCTATGCTTTGTCAGCGATAGGCACGCCATACCCGTAGAAAGAGTTCCCGCGAACATGTCCATGACAAGATCACCCGGTCTTGTGAAGCGACATATCAACTCCTTCATCAACTCCCTCGACTTCTGCTCCGGTCTTATGTACTGCCCACCTGGTACTGAACTACCTGGCTCATGTACCTTCCATGTCAACCACTCCCCCGCTCTCGGTTTGGGCACCCAGTCAATTACATTCCTGTTAGCCGGGAAAGTAGAAGGAATGAAATTGTTCTCCTCAAATGGAGTAAGACTGGCTTCCTCCGATGATCGCAATCCACGCTTCACCCCATGAACGGCGTACTCCGTTACGGGCTGTATCCCAAACTTCCGTGGATCCTCCAACATTACTGCGATCCCGGATGAACACCAGTGGATTCGCATCCACTTTAAACGAAAGCATGAGTTCTGGTTTACCTTCGCTTCCAGCTTCATCTTTCGTACTCGCTGTTTCCGAAAGTATCCTGTGCCACACATGAAACTGTGCCATGGCACAAATATAATGAAGTGCCCACCTGACCGAAGCGCGGAACTTATTAAGTCAGCCGTACGGATCATGTCTTCCTCACTGAAGACATCGTGACCACTATTCCGTTTGTTCCTCTTCCTTCGAGTGTTAAAGGGAGGGTCTGTTAGGACAAGCTGTGCCTCACCACATAAAATCTCACTCTGATTCACAAACGTTTCGTGTGTGTGCCTCAGGTCCGTCATGTCACAGTTGTACGCTACAAAGTGTGACTTTCTCATCCCCTTCCACACCTTGTGCATATTCATTCGAAGGAGACTGGATATCCCCTTCATGGGCGGCTCAATACCAGTCTTTTGGATGTTGTAACCGGCAACCCGAGATTCATGCTCCGCAAGATTCACCGGCTTCTCGAACTCGTCGCTATCGGAGCTCACGAGGTTCATATATCTCGACGAGGTGGGGGTGGGGCAGACTTGGTCGAAGAAGGTTCGGCATTACCGGAAGTTTTAGGGGTTTTCGTCAGTTCAATATCAGGTTTCGCGTGAATGCCGACATGGAACCCTGCCGCATGACGCATATCCTGTATCGGTTTCCATAGCAACTCCGAAAACTTCTGAAATCGAGCAGGCAACTCACCGGAGTCAGAGCTAGATACGGTATCCATCCGTATCTCCGAAAACTCTATCCAGTTCCTCATCTGATCAACCCGTAAGCTATAGAGGCTATCGTGGGTGCATATGGTTTCGAGGTCTGTCAAAAACTCCTTAGCCAGTATTCGCAGGTTTGTATCGCATTCATCACTCAAGGTCTCCACCGATCCACTAGTACTGCTCTGTGGCACATCCTTTGTGTTGAATCGAGTACTCTGGCTCGGCGGGGCATAACCAGACTCCCGTGTCTCTAGCGCTGTATACTTCAACGTCTGCATATTCATGTAAATGTATGGTTTCACCATGTGCTGAACGTTCGTGTATCCAAGATGAGCCGCAAAACAACTCCATGCCCATACGACCTCACTGATAGCGAATCCCAGTCGATCACAGTTGTCTTTGGAGAACCACGTAAAAGTGGGTATGTACACAGATGGTGCATGGTTCACTTTTCGTTTCTTTTTCGGTTGTTTCTTCTTCATCATTCGGATGTTGTCGTTCTCTCCCATTATGTGGCCGAGGTATGATAAGTATATAACGACCTCAAATGGGTTCACAGCTGTTGGTGGGATGAACACTGTCGTCTTCAGAACCTGCTTTCTCCTGGTCATGAAATAACCAACCAGGCATCGCACCGGTAGGTATATACCCATATCCATAGAGAGAAGGAAAAAATCGCGCAGTCTCTGGTCCTCATCCCCGTCCTTCTTGTCAAGAAGCTTCGTTACAAGATATCGTGTTCCACAGGTTTGTTATTCACAACACTCTTTCGCAGCTGTTGCAGTGTCAAGTTCTGCAGGTTCTTGGAGTTAGTGGCCTCCTCAAACATCTTCCTTGCCTCCGGAATATCCTTATAGTTCTCGGCGCAGAACTCTATTAACCCTCTAAACCCCACGTCCCGTGGCGATCAGGGCCTCCATCGCTGTTTGCCAAAGCATCGCGAAGAACCAAGAAAAGTCTGACATATGCATGGAACGCCGGAGGCGGAGCACTCATGTCGATAGGATGTATCTCCTCTCCAACATCGGTGGAATCCATCGCTTCAGCGCAAACAACGGAGGCGAGCCTTTAAATGGCGACTTACGCTGGGCACCCCCGCTTTCGGCAGCTCCTCCCAGCGCACTGCCAGTCTCGTCCGTGTCCGTGTCCGCTCGGAGCGATAGCGTCGCGTCGGAGCGATAGCGTCGCGTGTCGGAGCGATAGCGTCGCGTGTCGGCCACGTCGCGATTCGGAGCTATTGCAACGGTCCCGTATTGTGCTAAAAGTCGCGGATCAAGTGGGTGTGAAGCGCTAGTTTTCTCTAGTTTGATATATGTGCACGGCGTGTGCAGCGAAATCACTGCCGGAAGTGCCGGGAGGAGTGTTTTGGGAGGTCTCCGGAAGGCGCCGGAATGTGCCAGAACGTGCCCGCGGGCGGGGGGGTCGGTCGTGTTAGGGTAGCTACCCTAACACGACCGGACCCCCCCGCCCGCGGGCATAAAATCGCACATTTTTCAAAAAATCGTCCAAAAGTGCCCGCGGGCGGGGGGGTCCAGTCGTGTTAGGGTAGCTACCCTAACACGACCGACCCCCCCCCGCCCGCGGGCACGTTTTGGACGATTTTTTGACACCCTCCGGAGACCTCCCAAAACACTCCTCCCGGCACTTCCTGTACCCACTGCGTCACCTCAGTGCACCATCCCGGAAATTAGGGAGTGTCTGGAGGGTGGAGAAGACGGGATGGTCACCTCAGTGCACCATCCCGGAAATTAGGGAGTGTCTGGAGGGTGAAGATGACGGGATGGTGCACTAAGGTGACGCAGTGGGTACAGGAAGTGCCGGGAGGAGTGTTTTGGGAGGTCTCCGGAGGGTGCCAAAATGTGGCCAGAACGTGCCCGCGGGCGGGGGGGGTCGGTCGTGTTAGGGTAGCTACCCTAACACGACCGACCCCCCCCCGCCCGCGGCACGTTTTGGGCGATTTTTTGAAAAATGTGCGATTTTATGCCCGCGGGCGGGGGGGTCCGGTCGTGTTAGGGTACCTACCCTAACACGACCGACCCCCCCCGCCCGCGGGCACGTTCTGGCCACATTCCGGGCCTTCCCGGGACCTCGCAAAACACGCCGCCGCGCAGTGATTTCGCTACACCCGGCCGCCGGTACGTTGGCGCCGCTGTCCACGTGTATTTGCGGGAGTAGGCTGTACATGGAAGTGAATGAGTGTACTCTTGACTACTATGCAAAGCATTTGAAGAGCATGATTGAGAACGCGACCATTGCTCGCGTGAGTCATCATTGCGCGAACTCCACGACTCTAAAGCGTACAATCAGTGTGCGAGCGGCCACGGACAGACACGGACGAGACTGGCAGTGCGCTGGGAGGAGCTGCCGAAAGCGGGGGTGCCCAGCGTAAGTCGCCATTTAAAGGCTCGCCTCCGTTTTGTATCGTCCAGAGCGAGCGTATTGTTGATATACACCTTTCACTGCAATAGCTGTTCAACATGAAGCCAACTCGTGTTCGAAAGCGTACGCAAAGCGTGACTCCTCGCACTCGGCGGAGCACTCGATTATTGCAAGGTGGAATGCGGGTTTCTCTGCAGATGGATATTGAGGATGAAGGAAAGGTGATAGTCGGGGAAGCGTTGTTGCATGGAATTGGAAGTGTTCTACGCCGCGAGTTGCACGGGAAGCAATTGGACCCAGGTCTTGTGGTGGTTCATAATATTCTCATCAGTCGAAGCGGTCAGACGTTCTACCCTTACCGGGCGGAGGGCCTGGATCTTCCACAATATATCCAGGATCTCCGGACGGCCGCTCCTTGGGATGAGAAAATGATGGAACCGGTGGCAGCCAGCATTCCGGCGTCGAAGCGAGGAACGGTGAGCGCTATGAGTGAGGTGATGACGCCGACAAGCCGCACGGAGCCAATTCGAAGTTCATCAACACCGAGAGGTAGCGCATCAGTACCACCTCCGCGGGCAGGTCCGTCGTCTGTTACGAAGCGGTCTATGGAGACGAGAGATCCCCAGCTACGAAGCGGACAGGTCAAACAAAGTCTACCTCCGCTACGAAGCCCACTGCGTCGAAAAGGGCTTCTCCTGCGATGAATCAGACCGTCGACACAAGGGGATCTTCTGCGTCGAAACAGACGGTTCAGCAGGGGACGGCTGTGCAAGAGGAGGAAGATGAGATCATGAAAGGTCCCCTTCCAGACGCGGATGCGCAATCCGCGCAAGGAGCTGGTCCATCTGTACCCCAAACTGCACCAGAAACTGCGGAGCAGCAGGACGATGACGTTGTGTTTCTGTCCGCAAGAATGGCACGTTCAAGTGTTTCTGGCGAGCGGTCTGGAACACAAGGGACACCTACTCGGAGCAAGACGTACAGACGAATTCGTCAGAAGGTACCAAAGGTGAACCTCAATTACTACCGGNCCAAACTGCACCAAAACTGCGGAGCAGCAGGACGATGACGTTGTGCTTCTGTCGCAAGAATGGCTACGTTCAACATGTTTCTGGCGTAGCGGTCCGGAACATCAAGGGGACCACCTACTAGGAGCAAGACGTACACGACGAATCGTCAGAGGTACCAAGGTGAACCTCAATCAGTACCGGACTGGTGTTGTTATTTGTTGACATCACTCTGGTGGACGACCCGCCCCAATTTACTGACTCCCGTTGGAGTAAGTATACGCCACGTTGAAGCCTTGTGAGGGTATGGAGGTAGGGGGGATATTGGCAGTCGGGGATGGGTTCTCCAGTGGTGGCCTTACAAGATGCTATCACGGAGAGAGGGATAGCCTGACAAGGAACGCCTAAAAGAGAAGTGCTGTGATTGTAGATGGTTTTGCATCGTCTGAAGCTATACATATTTGGCATCCCGCGACTGGTGCAACCGATGGAAAGGATTAGCCAAGTTTTGGCGTTGCAATCCTCTGATACGAAGAGATGGGAGGCCCATTGGGATGGAAGGAATTGTTATGTGTCTGTTGTAGCCTCAATGAGTCGACGAGTACCAATGGTCGAAGGATGATGTTTGGCAGACAAGATACACTCTATAAGGTTGTGTGGTCCCCCCGGCCCCCCATTTTTCCTAAAAAAATAAAAGTGAAAAATTTTTTTTTTTTTTTTTTGGGGGGCCAAGTGGGGGTGGACCCGCCCCCGGCAGACGCTGGTATCCTGCAGAAGTGACAGAAGTGTGAAGGAGAGCCACTGATTGGGACTGGTGTCAAGAGCGTCTAGTACGTAATATGCGAATGTCGCCCTGCCAACTCATGTCTCGTGAGGAATGCTTGGCCATTTCGAGGATATATGTGAGACTGTGACGTGACAATAGGTTCACACATCTGTCCAATACTTCCGCTATATGTTTGCGATGGCCGGAGAGTTTCCTTCATCTTGATTGTCTTCCAGATGTTTCTATTGAGGGCAATCGACGAAGACAAAGCAACTGGAAAACGCTTTGAGGAGTTCGAGGTTTTCTTTTATGATAGAGCAGTGTCCCCTCTGTTCCGCGGCGGCTAGAGCAATGAGGAATGACTGAACGAGGAAGAGTCTGCATGGCCGTGTTCACTACACCACCGACAACGCGAAGTCAGTCTTCTGCTCATCGAATGAAAGATTACATTGAAGACCCAGAACAAAAGCAGCTTGTGTACGAGTTCCTTTTGGACAAGTTGTGACTTCACACGATTGCGCGGTTGTTCGAGCATAGGACGAACTCAATTAGAAATGCCACGACATCCGTTCATGCAATCGATTGGACGATGCTCACGGTTATCCCCCGCACCAGTTAAGCAGTCCGTGACGGAAGAGGAGGACTCCAGCGTTGCTGCTGCAACATCTCGCATGAAGAAGGGAAGCGCGAGAAAGTGCAACGAGAGGGCGCAGGTGCGTTATAGGCCGAAATTTGAGCACGGCAGAAATCGAGTGCCATAGAAGTTCTGATAGTCTGAAGAAGAACAGTCGGGCTCCGCCGAGGAACGCACGGGAAAGACTTTACCAACAGATGAGTATCTACTCTGAACAGATGAACACCGATGAAACTGATGTCTCAACTAATGAACATGGCTGAGAGAAGTTCGATCGACAAAGGTCAGTTCGTGGCATTGGGGAGAGGGAGCATGCATGAGAACGCAGGCAGGTTCTGCATTCCGTGGATTGAGATGAGCTTCTTTCTGTGACAGTTCCACGGGTGTCAGCATGAGAAAGATTGCTGCGTCCAGAGATAAGCAAGAGACAGGTGGGGGGTCATTTGAATGACGAGTTACATCACAGCTTTCCGGAATCTGAGGAGCACGGCACTTGTTCGAGGTGACCCATAATGATGGCCCACCGAACCCATCATGGTGGCGGGGCATGCCCAGGCTGATAACGTCAGGAAGGCAAGGGAAGAACGTAATTGGAGCACAAGGCCCTGCTCAGAGTCATTCACTGCCCGAAGGGACATAGTCGAGCTGCCCTAAGTTCTCGAGATCTCAGAGATGACAACCATTTGTCTTTGTGGCAGCGCTGCAAGGGCTGAACATCGCCTACGGGCGGAGACTTGGTACGCAGTATGCCTCGTAACTGAAACGACAGGTATGTGATGATGAAGAGGTGCTGTGGTTGCCGCGGAAGGAGCATGACAAATTTGGGCAAAGTTCTTCGCCGAATGAGCAAGCTGAGATAAGGCGAAATGGAATATGTGTGCTTGATGGTCGCGGACGGATAATGGTGTCCCTAGAATGGGAGGTAGTTGGAAGAAGGTTCGGAGTTTCGCGAGATGATGCTGGGAAGGTGGTGGACTTCTTCGAAGAATGAGTATGGAGCGCATGCCGGATATACGGAAAGGAGAGGAACAGAAATGTTTGTGTCAAATAATCAACCGTGATGGAAGGAGGAAAGACGGTAGCGATGGATCCATTTGAGGGGGAGAGTGATGTCGACACGTGGGGGTAGGTGGAGAAGCCGGAGGATAACGAAGGAGTCAAGATCGTCTTGTGTTTTCCGGGATGCCTAGTTACCAGTCCAAAATCGCGCAGAAAAAAAATGCTAGTAATTCAAGTTAATTGCGATTAGTGGAAGTTTGAAGTGGAAGAAAAACTAGAGTAGAACCCAAGAATTCTGCAGTAGGTTTGAATGGAATTGCTAAGGCTTGACTTTCAAACTACGAGCTATTTCTAGAAAATATGAAAGTTGCTAGAATCTTAGCATAACTTCCATTCTGCTAGTTCACTAGTATTCCGTGCATTCGTCGCAAAACAGCCCCATAAACGGTGCCGAAAGCAGGTGGAAGTTCCATTCCTAGCAGAAATGAATTGTTATTGATGCAGTATTGCGGTTCAGCAGGTATAAAGCCACCCGACATAAAAACAGGTCCAAACCGGTCATCGTACACAGTCCTCCACTCCTACTTTCACCCCCGAAATCCATTCTGACATCACCAAAGAAGCCCTGTAATTCCATTTGAAGACAATTACCATGAAACTCACCGAATAGATACCCTGAAAATGCTCATCCGTTGCCTCAATGTTGACATCGCCTTGGTTAGGTTTTTGTTGCATATTCTCTTCGTCCTCCAACATGGAAATAAACACTTACCTCGAACATTTCTTCCGCCCCATCCTTCATCTCCCCAACTCCTCGATAAACAATCTAACTGCACAATTTCCAGCACACGCCACAGATCCATTGTCATCCAACGCACCTGCACATCACCAACACGGCTAGTTCAAATACTCCGTTAGATACTTTTCATCTCGAAACTTTCCAATCCGCACTTATCGACTTACATGTGTCCTACCTCACCAATCGCCTCGGAAAACACGAATAAAACTGTCCCGAAATCTGCACATTAACACAAAACAGTAACACAGTTAGCATTCTTACAGAACTCGAAGCAAAAAACTTCGTTTCTTACCCCGACGCGTACCCTGCCATCTCACACGAACTCTGACGAACAAGAATTTGGATTAATGGGCAAAGAATGAATTACCTTGGAAGGCCTCCGTTGAGGTAATCAATTCTTCCTTTGACCCAAACTCTGTGTTCGTCAGAGTTCGGGTATTAGCATGATTCCTCTAGGAAACCACCCCCACACATCGATACCATTCTCCTATCCACTTCACCCAAAAAAACACGTTACACATAGGAACTGAACTTTCGTTCCACCTATGTGTAACGTGTTTCTGGATTGAATGCTTGATAGTAAACCACGCTCCGCCCCATCCATTCAACTTCAATCCAAGATCCCGTCACGCTATAGACTCATGAACCTATCGCGCTCATTCTCGCAAACAGCCCCGCCGCCGTCCACATATCCGTAACTAACCTTCGCTCTTCGGAAACGATTCTCAAATGAAACTCATCTATACCACGTGTCCTTACTCACAATCCTCGACAACACGCATCAAACTGTCCAAATGCCTACGCTACGCATACACATTATCAGTTTCGAATTCCACATCAAAAGTGAACAAAAAGCTTCGAGAGGGAGCTTACCGGGCCAAGGCCCCGCTCGAAGAGCAGTTCCGGCTAACCGTGCGGCCATAGAAGCTGCCCGTGCGTGCGACGGCAGTAAGTTAGGCGTTCACGGTTGCTATATGATCAAATCAGAGCATCAGCGAGTCAAAGGGTGCTCACTTACATGGAGACCCATTCATGTACGGCTGCCCAACGATAAAAACGCTGATACGTATCCGCGTTCCGAATCGCAGGAAGATCGCACGCTCAGCGTTCAGACCTGTCGGCGCCATTCTCGACACAAAGCGGCGGCGCAGAAGCATCGGGGCAGGAGGCTCGCGGAGCAGATTCGCCGATAAAGTCAAACGTTACGCCTCGGACTTGCCTTGGCCGACGTTCACGATCGTGCCAGGAGGGCGGGAGGAGCAGAGGCAACGCGCAGCTGAAGCCCACAGAAAAAACTCAATCGCAGCCGACACTGTAGCGATCAATCGACGCCGGCCCGCGGTATATGCGCCGATCCCGAAAATTTTCGACAGTTTGTGTTCAAAAGTGTCGAAGATCCTGCCCACACTGAAACATGCAGGAAAAAGTAGAGTAAACGATCAAGCACGGGTGGAGTTGTGCTATAAACACACTTTATACTGCTCCCGCTGGGTGCTCCTAGATTCTGCGCCGCACCATCACCACCGACCTCCCTGCTGCAAGCAACTTCCCTCTACTACTTTCATCACCTCTCACGCAGCGATGCAACTGTTGGTTTCCGCCCGCTGCTCATATCATACACAGTCCCTCGGCCTCTCTCGCTCCAGCATGCTAGAAGCGATGCAGACACCACGAGCTGACGCCGAAACCGTTTGCTCCACGCGCACAGACCCTCATTGCGAGGATCCACTCCTCCCCGACCAGCGCCGCAGACTACAGCCGAGAACCCTTCCTTCCCCCTCGTAACCGGCCCCGTCGGATAACGTAGCACTCGCAGACGACGAGCCTTATCTCCAGGACAGCTGTCTTCTCTCAACGCTCATCACGGAGCACGACTTAATCAGCCCGCATCACCACTTCGCCTCGCGAGTCCCTTCCAACAGGCTCAGGTAAGCCTTTCTCCCCCTCTCGCACCCCACAGAAAGAACCGACCTCCATCATCCGTCACCTATATTCCTCTATCGCGCCACAAAACTCGAGAAGCGTATCTGCTGCCACGGAGCTCATCAACGATTCTCGAGGCATTCCACATTTCCCTCTTCCCTTCTTCCAGACATCCATCCTTCCGCTGCGGAAGTGTCTGAAACTGCACCGCGCAAAATCTTCGAAGAAACAGTTCCTCATTGGGTTCCACCCTCAACATGCAAAACCATGACAAAAACCCAAATAACTTCTCCGCACACCTCTCTACGCTCAGGGGACCCGTTCAGGTGTCTTCTACAACAGACTTCGTCTCGAATGCCCACAGCAACTCTTCTTCATCCACTCAAGACAGTTCTCAGAACAGAATACCGACGCAAATGTGCATCACCCTAACTGCTTCGGAACTCGCCGCCATGTGTCCCCGACTATCAAGCAGCGCATACTCATGGCATTCTCGACGGACGCCGACGTCATTGGCACGATCGCCAGATCACCGAACAGAACCGTTTCGTCGGCCTCGTTCAACTATGAATTCAGACAAGTCTGCACCACTCTTGTGAAAAGTTCTTCTTGTTACAACTCGATGCCTCTTCACAGATCCACCTCCTCATTGTCAATGGACAGCGTTCCGCAGGAAAGTGCATCGAAAACCGGCCAGCTACCACACGTGCGTCGGATACATAGCCACATGGTTCAGCGTCCGACGCGTCTCACTGACACAGATTTACCTTGGAAGTTCGCTCCCTCACCCAGCGTCGACCTCGCATTGTGCGCATGGCAGCTCGTCCAGGAGTCCCCAAGAAGACAGGCTCCAAACCTGCTGTATCATATCGTATGAAGGTTTGCCCTTCGCGACGCCAAAGGATCCCTTCGTCAATGCCTCCAGTCATCCTCCACACAGGCGTGACATCCCTAAGAGAGGAACATTTCTCGCAGTAGCTCTCAGCCGCAGGCAGAGAGCAAGCAGACCTGCCACCGGTGTCTCTCCGTCGTTAAAACTGCAACCTCTACCGAACGCTTACTCTCGACAGAGCGAACCCTCTCACAACACTTGTGCAAACAGAAAAAGACATGATGAACCTACTTTCTCGCAGGCGCAGATTCTGCTGTCCCGTCCCCTAGACACGGGTCAAGGAACCTCAAAGAAAGAAGCTGCAGAACTTCTCCACTGCCACCTCTCTCTCTTCCATACAGGTCTTTCTGGAATCTTAGCCCTCTTCTCAACATCTCTGACGTGCTTCACTCCTTATTTCCCAATCTTTCCCTTCGAGACCGTTCACAACTTTCACGCTGGGCATCTCTAAACTCATCAAACGCGCCACAATCGAACGCCTAAAGTTCCCGATTCTCTCACACTTCCGTGCTTCAATGGATCCTCCAGGTTTTCGGTCCATAAGAACATCTATTCTCTCACCGCAACCCATCCCTAGCTGACCATCGACCGCTCGTTTCGGCTCCAGGGTTCATATGATTCTCGACATCTGAAAAGGAATTCTCACGGCGTTTAACCACTGACGATCAGAGGCTGCTAGAAGCAACAGACTGATCGCGCCCTGGACATGGTCTTCCCTTCATCGGTTGCATTCTCGCCGTTGCTGGGTGAAGTATTCCCGCCCAATAATCCACCATTGATTCCACCTCTTAACGTCATCTCGTCAATTACGTTATTCACTACCACACGCCCCGAATGACTGATGACGCTTACGCTCTTTTGGAGAATCTCACAAGGCATTCAAGACTCAAGACTGTCAGTTTGGGTCATACAGGCATCCAACTTCGTAACTCTCAATTCATCTGCTGGATCAACATCACAGACATCCGTCCGATACGGAGACTCCATTTCGAGTGATGCGGTTTGTACGGAGCACGCGCATCTTCCCTGTTCAAGGAAACATCTACGCCGTACCTCCGCAGAAATCAACTGCGCATAAGGAAACAGTGGACTCAATCCAAGAGTCGCAAGATTTCTTACACTGCATCTCGGTAAGGAACACTTCTCCATGTACCAACTCGGCAGTCGTTTGTCGGCAGACGGCTGTCTCCATGAGTTGTGACGGTTAGTTCACTTCTCCTATTCGCATATCACGGCCGACAAAGTATCCTACGGTCCATCCAAAACGTCCGGTCAAACTGCTCTCACTGATTTTGTTCTCCAACCTACATTGCAGTTCATGACACCAATCTCCCGCGAACGCACCTCTCTTCTTCGTACCCTACATTAGAAACTCTTCAACGTTGGAACAATCCACATGACATAAAATCACCGTCGTAACTCCGCTTACATGTTCTGATTCTGCCCCTCGCTGGATACTACGATCGGTCACACTTTCAATGCTAGACTGCTGAGAGCCGGAGGTCTCTCTTGTGTGAAACGTATTTTTCAACCACTTTCTTTCGCCCTTCCCAAGTCCAAATTCTCTAAAACGTCCTGGTTAATGGAACTCCTCGTCCTCCCTCCCGTTGTGAGCTCCGGACGCAGGGTATGCAAGTCTTTGCCCTGGTCGCTTTAGCAGATGTAACCAAAGCAATTCGATTCTCATTTGCCTTTGTTCGCATTCCTTCTTCGAGTAACGGAGCCGTGAGTAACCCTTGACGAATCTTGAACTTGCAATTACCGTCCGCTGGGCACGGATGACGAGAAGATGACACATTGCAAACCCATTCTCGGTAAAACGAGTCAACGAACTGACATCTGTTCCCCATGGTTCGGTCTCGTCCCCATTCTCCTTCGAATCAAAGGCTCGGACACATCCTCCGACAAAAACTAATCCCGCACAGCCCCTTTTCTCCATTGCATGGAATTCCAGCCGATTCTACTTAACAATTCACGAATCCCCGAGCTCGTTTACACTACCATTCCAATCACAAACTTTCGGTACGTAACCATAATCATTAGTGAGTTCTATCCAATTCTCCTCATGTAATCCTTCTGCACAGACTTTCCTCATGATCTCTTACTCTGCAAGTTTATGCTCGTAGAAATACGGTCTCCCGACTGCAGCATCCAAACATAGCAAATCAGTACAGCTCCGACTCTCAGAGATCTCTCCCATAACACTCTGCCGGAACAGCAAGGTACTTTCCTTTTCACGGAATCGCAGTAAACCACAGTGCCCACCGGTCAATATTTCCATGCGCGATCTTCAAGCATTCGATGGCCATTCCTGAACTCTGTTGGATAACTCTGCTGCGCATGCGAACCTCACGTCTTTCATAACTCTCACAGCCAGTGTAGATATTTCCGAACAAGTGAGAGATCAACACTTGTCCTTACCACCGTTCTCCCTCGTTAGATCGGTCGCGCGAACAAAGGACGCGATCCAGCATCAGACGTGCCAGATGCATAATTGTTCATCCACGGACTCCCTCTCTTCGGTATTCCCTCGAACTTTGTTTGTAAAACGATCGTAGCCATGAACTCCACGCAGCACCTCTCAAGCTCAGGGCTGTTCCGAAAAGCAAGTCACAATGTGTCATCTTCGGTTGCATGTCGGGGTTAAGCCGAGAAACATAAATCTCCCCTTCTGAGTTCTCCCCACGACGACAGCAAATCTCACATCCATTTGCATCTTCGGGTAGGAGTTTTTACGTACCTGTCCTGGTTTGTGCATTTCATACTTGTTCCTGCTCCATCATCATTTATTATCCGGGTCTTTACCAAGGCATGTCGTAACCTAGTCCATAATAACTTCTCCTTCGCAAGGCGTTCGATAACCTATTGCACTCACTAAAGCCTGTTTTCAAACCTTCTGCGCAATCAATGTCTGCGTTGACTGTTCAACACAGTCATCCTTCCATTTTCATTCCTCCGATCGATTCATACGTCTGGCTTAATTACCTCCCGTCTCCACAATTGCATCAACAAATTGGTTCGCCTCCACCACGTACGGATGCGTGTACGCCCTCATTTCATGGCAGATCCCTGGCACTGGCACATATCTTTCATCAACAACCAAGCACACCTGTCGTCTTTCTCAGGTCAACTGTCTCCTTCGGTTGCCCAGTTCCTTGCCCGGTATACTAAATGATCATCTCGAAACATAGCTCTCTTGTCCTCGTTTGGCGTATTGAAGTATGGAGCATAACGGCTCTCGCAACACAACAACTCGTGTCACGTCATGTTGGTACCGCTTCCCTGCTCTGTTACTGTCAGTGTTCTTTCCTCGAAGGTCTGACGAGCCTCCTCTCAAAGAGTTATGAGAACTCTTGTTCTCTGACTTAACCTGCCAGTTGCTCTATGTTCATTCTGAGCAAGTCGATCGCTCATTTTCAGACTGTGGCTATCCTCTAGGTACGATCCGAATCTCCCTTCAGTTTCCCGATCTTTCCAAAGGTCGTATCGGGAGTAAGAGGATTCCATTCATCTTCTTCCAATTGCACCACTGCAGGGAAAGCTACCGTGACAAAGCACCACGAATCAAACATCTTATCGTTCCCATACTTGCTCTACGGGCGTTTCTAGTGACGGTGCCGATCGTTTCCACCCGTCATTCTCATTTCCAGTGGTTCGTCTTCTTCTGACTGATTGAAAACTTTTCTCGTGACGCAACATGTGACTGGGTCGGTTGTATCTCGTTTTCGTCTTCGTTTCTGTGTCTGGACCCATAGAGGGACGCGGAATCATCCTGCCTACAGATGGGGAGCCATTGCGTGCATCTCCGGCCGTCCACGTTGTCGTTCGCCTCACGTATCCTTGTCCTCGAGCTCACTGGATAACTGACTGCGTCCGTGTGACTCTGCCTGCTCCTTCTTACTAACTGCCTTTCTGGCACGAGAGACACCTCTTCATTTCCGTTCCCTCTTCACTTTTCTCGAATCATACTGTTAAACGGTTCTGTTCGGCGCGCTCTTGGGTATCCTCCAATCCCCAGGTTCGCTCTAGTTGCGGCTCTCACGATGGCGAATTTCCAACGGTTCATCTCCGCATGTCATCCGCAGTTCTCACCTTGTTCGAAACAATCATACGATACGAGGAACATTCTGTTCCTCCACTGCCTCTTGTCTCCTTACATTCTGACGCCCGTTCTTCTCTATTTTCCTTTCATGCTTTAACTAATTTCATCATCACTACCTTCGCTCTAACATTGCAGCATGTGCGTGTAAACAAGGCCACCATTGCACATTCTTGCTGAACGTACTCACGTCCGTTCCGTAGTGCATGTGGAGAGTCCTGACCTCCTCTCGTTTTACTTCCGAATACTGTAATGACAGAATTTGGTTGCGAAAGTCCAGGCAGCGAGGTGCCGCCTCGGCTACTTCGCCATTATACACTACTTCGTGAGACGACCGGCGCTCCTACGTTTGAGCCACCCCCAGTAATCCCAGCGCCCAGGCGTACCGATGCCTACGCGGTTTGTACCACTGCATAGCTCCGCACGTGAGGAGCCATCCGAGATCCTTCGGTTCGGTCGGGTGTATTAACGGAACAGATATAGAAACGTGAACGATACTGAAGGTACTAGTGATTAGAGTGATAGTGAGGGTCACGTACTCGAGTGGCAGGAACTGAATGTGAATGGGAGTGAATTTAAGCTCGGTACTGCATATATGGAGAAAAGCATTCTGCAGCACTTTGTGCGGATTCGGCTTAATTTTGGAGACCTTTTACCGGTCCATATTCCGGACTTGGTCGAATTTTCCCGAGTCTGCGTCCCTGCATATAGCAAGTAAGGGGCACTTTCACAAGATCTTCATACACTATAATGCAATCAATTGTTACACAGACAGTTGAGTGTACATATGAGTACATTTCTGCAATCAAAGTAGCAAATTTCAATACAATTTACTTCAGTCAAAAACAAAAAGCTTGGTCTCACTACGTTGCAGCCCATTACGAAGTCCAAGGAAATTGCTGAGGAACCTGGTTAACCTTTCCAAGGATATTGGGTCAATTAGTCACGTAAATTCGTCGTGCTCCTTAATGTCCCTTGAGGAGTGACTACGAGGAGTTGTAGTTCTCGCAAAAGCCCCAAAGTTGTAGCCATGATACTCTGTGAGGGCGGCGAATAATCATTGGTTTGCGTGCATGTAGAACCATTTTCTGCCAATTTCCTTGTCCTCATCACGCTCCCGAATGAGCGCATTGATAATAGCCGCTACACAGAAAGGAGGCACGGACTATTCCAGGCGATGACCAGCGGTTGACCTTCAGTATCATAATGCGGAGAGTGTTGTACATTTGCGCTTCACCTCACTTGTCATGCAATACTTCCTGAACCGAGATCAAGGTGGCCCCAGCAATATCCGTTCCATACGTCAATGGTGGTATTGCGTCGGGCTTGATCATGATACAACAACCAAGGTCCATAAAGTATCCATAACCTCCCTTCGGAAAACGCCTATCGTAATACTGTCCATTTCCACTTGCTGCCATGTTGATATTCGAGCTTCTTCACATAGAGGCATAGGCGTCGCCCTCGCAGAGAGTAGTGTGAACTGTCCAACGTAGTCATCGTCCCTTTGTTAAGGCAAAGTGGCCACGTCATGAACGGTTTCTTTTTGTACGTTAGGATAAAGACCAGGTTATGTCCAATGGTGGATAGGTCACAGATATGGAATGGGAAAATTGGTACATGGGAACGCTTGGGTCATTCCATTGTCGAAGTCTTTGTCGTTTCCGTTCAGAAATTTGGGCATCCCACCACAATAGACGCTTGAACTACTCATTCGAACCGGTCTTTATCTCAATTCATTGCGCCACACTTTTGCGAAGTTGCACAATAGATTGTGCTTGGCATGCGAGAAACACTAGCTGCATCTGCTCACTCCAATGAAACGCCGAGGCCCTTCAATATTCCCTACATCCACCGCGCACGAGAACGTCTCGGATAGCAGATCCAACCACAAACATCCCTGGGATTCGAAACCTCGCTTATCAGCTCCATCAGTAGTTGCCTCGACTTTTGTTCTGGACGAGCGTTCGCGGTTCGAATTCTTCTACCACTCTTCACTCTCCACGGAGACCTCACCCAGGGCGGTAAGATTTGGAACTGGTCACTGATGAATAAGTGCCAGGAAATAGCGACGCTGACAACAGTGTTGAAGTTCTGATAGTTCACCATTACCTCTGCGCCGACTTGGTTTCATTCTCACGCATGCCCGGCGTACTCAGTCGCCCCAAACAGGCGAGTAGTTATGACGCGCAGGGTTCTTCAAGGGGGTTCGAAGAAAGAACGAAGAAGTTTCATGGGCGTCGATCCAACCATAGAATGATGCGGTTTTCTTTCCGCTTTGGCCTGACTTGTGCTCTCCGCAAAATCTTCTTCGCATCTCTCAACTGTCGATAAATGGCAGAACAAAACGAAATGTCCTCCTGGTGTCGGAAGCATGGATGCATGATGTCGCAGTATTGTCCAATCATCGTAGCCAATTCAGTCGACTCGCTCGTCGCGGATGCCCAAATGGTGGGTCTGTGAAGCACCGAACTGAACGTTGCCTTCAAAGAATGTATCGATGCGACGACTCGTACCATGAGCCTTGACGCTAGTTCGTCATATCCAGTCACAATGGCATTGAGAATTGCTTCTCATGCTTCCGTCGCACCATATCTAAGCATTTAAACGTGCGCGTGTCCATCAAAGTACATGAGGGGGAGAACCCCATCTGGAAACGTTATCTTTCGCCGCAACAGAGGCAACCAGGTGTAATCACCTTCTTCAGTTGTCGCTAATCTGAGACTGACGGTGACAAATCGCGAGTTTAACTGAGCTTGTTCCCTGCGGCGTTTCCTCTTGGGAGGAGCTCGGGAATCTGTATCCGAGTCCTCAACCTTAACCGTGACGGTAAATACTTCCTCATCTGCCTGAAGGCGGCCCTAGGGAGTAATGTGAGATGGTTGGGGTTTATGTACAGACATCGCTTGACGAAAGTAGAAGAGCAGTACTCTTTGGAGAATACATTGAAACGGGTGGTACTCGTGCGGGCGGCCAGGCTGAAGCTTTCCAACAATTCCAATCTTGAACGTTTGGGGACATTTGTATAGGAAGGGCCATTCAATCCAATCTTGCTGAAACATCCTGCCAAGAATCCCTTGCAACGCTCCCGTACGTTGGCGTCGAATGATCCGGAGAGTTATGAACCCAAGAAAGGTGTCGAGGTGCACATCCAACCGTGGGTTTCCAGTTCTCCCCAACCGTATGAAAGCGAACTCCGGACTGTAAACGCCAAAAGCGGAGTCTCATCATGGAACCAGCGACTTTTTTCTATAACAAGCAGTATGGACAGCAACATCTGCTCACCATCACCAAGCCTAAGGTTGGGACAAGAATCGCCATCCCTTTACAAATCGTTTTGCACTGCATGTGCCTTCCGCTACTCCCGTCGTCTATTCGAAGCTATGTAGCCGTCGACGATGGCACAGCTCTAGGTTTTCCCTCCCCGTCTTTTCTCCTCTTCGCCGCTGGAGGAGAATTTCCTCTCGAAGTTATATGCTTCACGAAAGAGAAGAATAGAGTAATGCTGAAACGCAGTGGGAGGCCCAATTCTGAACGGTAGAGTTTCTCTCGTCGCTTCAAGCTGGAGCGAGGACCATGTCGTTCTGAACGAGGTATTGCCAAGAGAATGTCTCGTTCTACGATTGAAGCGACAATTCCGTGTCGACACTCCTGTAAGGAACTCCAAGTAAACAAATCTCCACGCGCCGATCAACATTCCGTCGTCTAATCAGTGATACGCCATATTGTAGCCTGCTCAGAATACGCACGTCCCAGACAGATCTCGGTGACTTCCTTTGCGGAGTAAGTTTTGGAAGTGCCCTCTGAACGCGCAGTGGTGGTATGAACTCGTGCTACATGCCAGGTTCACGGTTTGAATACAGCGTTCCACAAATTTCTGTGTGACCCAACTCACGCGGATTCCAGTAACCCCACTTCTTGAAGCGGCATAACGCATCTCGCAACTCTAAGGTGAACAACCCCCAACATTAGAAACGCGTTGCCATGCCTGGCTTGAATCGAACGACGGGCGCTAGAGATGAGGCGCTAAGCGGATACCAAACTGTCGCCGTGGTTCTCATCGGCGCAAGCACATCTGCTTACAGTCCGAGGAGGTCATGTTTCCGGTGGAGACGCCATTGCTTAATAACTGAGAATCAGAAAGGACGGCGCAGGTAAACGAGTTTGTGAAACGGTAGACAAGTTTTCGGAGATGGTTTAAATGGGTGGGAGAGCCGACGGTAAACGTCGGAAGCGTCGGAAACAATGGGTGGGACGCGTTGCGGACGGATACCTGGAGAACTGGCGGTCTGAAAGAGACGAGAGTGGGATCTAACACATCAAAGGTGGGGCACGTCAGTGATGTGCAGTGCATTATATGTCTAGTATGGTAAACCAACGTAAGAAAACATGGGTTGTAATCTTTGAACATCGGCCCCGGAGGCGCGGTGTAGGGATGATCGCGGTTCGGAGTCATCAGCCGAGATCATAGCTATGGAATCGGATATGAACGGCGAACCGCGTTCGGGCACGGCGCTCTGAGAAACGCCACTGTAACGCCGAAGTACGCCCCGCCTTAAGGACCGCCGGAGACACTTCTACTACACAATGGCCACCACAGCACCTGTTTCGCACCCACGACACCACTACCTGTGGTTTCGCTGGCGTTATATGGCCAGTGAATAAGTTGACGCCCCGTCGATCGGCCGCCGCCCTCCGTGCGCTGCCGCCCAGCATGTCTTCTCCTCCTCAAGCCCTTCCTCCGTCTTCACGCTTGCTACACATGTGTGAAGTGTCATCCGCGTTCCATGCTCTCCCGTTATTCGACGTCACTGCACATAAAACGCACAGCAACAGGGGTTCCTTCCAGGGGGGTCATCAAGGGGGGTCCTTCGGCGGTGATACAACAGGGCGTTTGTCAGATGCAGCGTGCCCGGAACCGCGCTCGCGAGTTATAGCGAGATCATAGCTATGATCTCGGCTATGAACTCGGCGAACGCGGTTCCCTAACGGCGCTCGGCGATTTCAAAGATGATGAAAAGCCGGGGGACGAGGTGGTAACCAGGACGTGAATCAGACCATGATACCAAACCCATTTATAACATCAGGAATGTAGCCCAACTGGATGGGAATTGCTAGCCGTTTTGAAAACGTGAGTGGTTGCGTCCATTGTGCTCACGCGAAGAATAGGGCCGGAGATTCGAACACGAGCGGTTGCAACTTGTCACGGGATGCAACGTACGGATTGAAGACACTCAGGAAGTCGTGTATATCACACAAACACTGGCACCATATACAGGTAATGCAGGGGACTGGGAAAGGGTCAAATGGAACGCTCTTCGGAGAAGGTGAAAGAACCGTCGACGAACCATGGCACCACAACTTCGGAGCGGGACCAGAACTGCTGACGAACGCACGGACGGGGAAGCATCCACAGCTATGAAGTGAGCCCGCACTCAGCAAGCAAGTGACGCCTTTTGTTGGGAGGGGCAGGAGGGATAGCAAAGCAGCGATTGGAAGCTGTTTCCTCGTTGAAGTGGGCTGTGGAGGGCAGAGCAACGTTTCAGTGAAGGGAAATGCATGGACAACTCTGCAGGGAAAACCAGTGAGGTGAAAGATGTAGTTTGGTATACTTGGCGGAGGCGAAGATATCTCAGTGAAGCTGACGATTCCTATCCCTTATCTCTTTAGTGTACCGATGAAGATTACTGTTCCGAAGACATTTGAAGACAAACAGGCCCCGGGTTTCTAACGCCTGGGACCTGCTGAACTTAATGTCTAAGGTGGGTGACGTCGTAAGCGCTGATGGAAGGAGACACAGGGTGCTCCGAGATTCCTAAATCGTCGCTGAGAAGCATCGAATACTGCTGTGAAATCGGGTGCGAGTTGTAGAACTAAAACTTCCCTCAGTGCCCGAAAGCGCAATGGAGATGGAATTGTGGTCATGTTACAACCCGCGAATCGCTTAAAAAACGCCAAGGCGGGAAACAAGCGCCAGTAACCGAAAGGGAAAACCACCATCGAACGTACGGTGGTGGCAAGCAATGCAAGAATTCAAGATTGACACGACCCAGAGAGTCTGTAATCCGAGCTATTCAAAACAAACTGTACGATTGGTGCAGTCTGGAACATCGAGGAACAGCACTGCGGGAAGCTATTACTCAGGCTGGAAATCGCAGTGGAGTGAAATGGAAGGGATTGACGTGGACGAAGACGAAGACGAAGAAACGTGGTTCTGTGAAGGAAAGCCTTGGAAGCAACGTCAATGAACTTTTGAGAAGGTGATGTGACTACCTCCTGATGATGTCAGATACGAGTTTTAGGCGAGTTTGGTAGTTTGACTTAATAAATTAGAGTATGTGTCTGTAAGTCGATATTGAGCTCAAATTCAAAGTTCCGGGAAATGACTCTGAGAGGGTCTGATTCCGGGAACAATGTGAGGCTCTGAAAGAAGAGATTGGACGCAAAACTTCTACAGGCCCACTTGGGACCATGAGCGTTGCTAGTCTGTTCAGGATGTGTCCGAGAAGGACATAGTCAGAAAATGCGCTTGATATGAATTGTGTGCTGATTGATAGCGAGCTCATCGTTATGTAGCACTCAAAGAGCTCTGTGAACTAATGCCCAACATTAGGGAAATCTATGTGGGGTCTTTCTGGTTTCGGCTGTGGAAAGAGAAAAGATGGACAGAAAAGATGACCACGAGGGAAAATTTGAAGCCTGTTTGGCAATGTGCTAACGATGAATTGAAGCAAGCTCGTCTTATGTGGTTGGCGACAAGGTGCATTCTTATGTGCTCATTTTATGTAGGGTCTGGGTTGAGGAAGAGAGAAGGACTGTGAGCAAGATGCGAGGACCGTCTGTCGCAGGGTGCAACTAAGTGTTTGCGGTAATCATTGGACCAGTACAATATCGAACGCTTATTGGAAGATTTGCAGAGATGGGGTTAAGGTGGCGAGAATCTGATTGCCTGGAACATTTGGAGGGACTGTGGGGACTCCCATGAATGGAATTCTTGGTATATCAAGTAGGATGAATTCTTAACAATGGATAGCATACAACCCAACTTCCACGCTCGACGAAATCTGGTTGCCATACTTGCCCAGGAGGCGAGTGTCGAAACTGACCGGTCGTTTGAAGAGCGTAGGCATACTTCGTTTACTTGCTGCAGAGGCGTCAATCTTTTGCCAGAAGGAGCGTTCGAAGTAAGAAGAAAGTTACATTGGAAAGAAGCCGTTGCATGAAGGTGAAGTGAAAAGGTTTGGAATGCGCACCGTTCCGTGAGTACCTTGCAACACAAGCAGCAGAATGATGTACTCGAATAAGAAGCTCTGGAGAAGGATTTCAGAAGAATCTGGATTGCTCGTGATAAGCTGTGGCAAAGAGTTTAGGATGATATGTTGAAACCTGCCACGGTCTTACGGCCGACTGAAACACAGTCTGAACAAATCGGGTAGAAGCGAGTCTAGCACGCGAGAATGGCACCACGTCGGGCCATAGTAGGAAGGCAAAGCGCAGTGCGAGTGCTTAAGGATCTGATGTAGACAAGTGAGAATATTGCCATCGAGAGACAAGAACATGAGATCAAGACGAAGCCGTCGGACGAAGGAATGAATGAGAGACGTGAACCTAATCAACAGAAGAAGTCAAGGAGGAGGATTCAATTGTTCCATGAGTTATGCAGTCTATCTGCGGGTCTTGGTGCGAAAGGGGTGCAAAACGTGTTGAAATGTCAGACAGATTATCATTGGAGGCGCACAGATCAGATGGAGTACCAATGGTGGTTCACAGCAAGGGACACTGACCCGTTTCGAATGGACACTTACCGAGCAGTGTTGGCGACTGGCAAGTCGCTGAAGGAAGGCTGAGGAAGTAAGCATATGGAAGGTGACTGATTCGGGCTAAAGTGGTGAAGACGTTACCAACAAGGGCCGATGGAGTGGAGAAATGTCTAATCGGTACCGTGGATGGAATGCCGAAGAAACAGTCTCCCAGAAGCAACACCGAGCACTCGGTTGGACAGCGCCAAGACTTTGAACGTGTGCACGCATGCATCTTTGCATGTCACGTATAGTGACATAAACTCCTGAGCGGCAATGGGAGCAATGGAGTCGACGAGAAACGTTATGTGGGGATGCACTGAAATAACGCACTCTCTGCGTAGTCTATTTGTGAAGAATGAACGGGTGAAGCTTTGGAGAGAGGTTCGTATTCTGGACGGATGTGCCATCGGATGGGAGTTGGTGAAGGCTGAGAAGAGTTTGGCAGTCTCATGGACGGGGAGTTAGGTGGGCATTAATGGACTTTTCCAGGAAGGGACTCGAAAGGGCTCAACTTGATACCAAGAACGCGAATCACATGGATACCGATCATCAACGCAGATGGTGGGACGTATAAATGACTTACGAGAAGGAGGCCATAGTGGTGACATGGAGGCAGCCGTAGAAGACATGTGTGTGAAGAATAGAGAGCTTTACTGGATGCCCGACTGGACAGATATGGGTTAATGGGTTTACAAGATAATAGGTGGAAAGGAGAGAGTAATGGCGCCGCAGACGGGGGGAGGGTTTATGTCACTGCAAGTTGGATCAAGCGGCAGCAGGTTACAGGACATACGGATTTTCCGGACCTTGGGCGATGAGGATAACTGAAGAAAAGAAGAACCGGTAGCTCTTGATGGTGCCGGAAAGTGTGCCGTTTCCAATTGGGTTGTTGAAGGTCCATAACACCTACGCAGTTACGTCCAAGGCATTTGAAGGTTTGCCGGGGAATGTCTTTGTGAGGAAGTTTTTTGTTCGCCGAAGTCTATATTTATTGGAAGAGGTATGTTTGCATTTGCAGGCGCTCAGATGAAGGATGGAAGATTCGAGATCCCTTGTTTCGTTACCACATGTACATGGTACCTTGAGAAATACAACTCCCAGATGCGCACACCTAACGCCACACTTTCGACCTCAGTTCAAGAGGATAAGACCTGGTTAGTATGAAGGAGAAGGAAGAGGAAGAACCAGAACAGTCGATATTGGAGGAGGGAGAATGAGTGATAGTAGGGAAGGGCAAGAAGCAGTATGAAGAAGATGACGAAGATGAGAATCTGAGTGGACGGAGATTGAAACGACTCTTGAGGATGGCGAAGCAAGACTGAGTGAATATGGTGAGAACTTGTAGTAATTCTATGTGTCGAAATTAGTTCGAATAAATATCTTGTGAATCTGACGAGAAAGTTTAAAGAATTGTGAAGCGAGACGACTCTACCAAGATTGAAGGGTAGGATAGGATGCACTAACACTTCAATCCTGGAAGCGTCATGGAATGATGTGGGAACGTATGTTTGAGAGAAGAGATTCTGTTAGTTGAAACATGTATTCAGTTAAGTCTGATGTGATAGCTATTGTCTCGCTACTTGTGAATGACGTCAGCCAGAAGGCAGTGACTGTTTGTCGGGGCTAGGGTGCTCACGCACAATGGCTCACAAGTATGGCTTGCGGTTGTATTCTTGGTGCGTGTTTGAGCGACTCCGTGACATACAAGAGTACAATGAACAAGGTGTTTGTGAGGGAGGGACGGGATACCTCTGTACGTAACCAAAGAATTCGGGGTCCTAAAGACTGGAAGTGTGTTGCGAGAGAAAACTGGGACGACTCGTTCAGACACAGTCTGATTAGAAAGCAGAATCCTGAAGGAAGAAAAGCTTTTCGGAACGATTTAGAATAGCAACGCAGTAGTATTAGCCTCTCTCCGGTATAGCCACGCGAGTTGGAGAGCGGAACTATGGTTTTGACGTATTGTTGTAGAGAAATAGATCCCAAAGTTTGATTGAGAATGTGAAGAAGCCGAAAAAAACCGGCCGGGGAAGAAGGAATACATGCAGTTTGAGAGAATCCATGACATCCGATTGGAAGGGACGGAGCTGAGATAGGTGACGAAGATAGAGAAGGTTGAGGACGAATAGCCACCAGATGCTCATGAGCGAGGTATTTATCTCCTCAGTGCGAAACGTGCTGGATTGTGGACGGAGTCATTGGCATATGCGATCAACCTACATTGTGGGTGAGAGAGCAATGCAATCAAAACAGAATAATGTGAAACATAGTTTCGAGCATTGCTGTATGCAGGATGGTGAATCCAGGTGTTCGTCGGAGAAAAAGCATCGGTAGAGAAAGAGGGGTTATGAGAGGCTTTATAATCCCATAGAGGCTCCTATGGCCTTGAACACGAAGAGGGAGAATGCCAAGAGAGAGGATAGCGAGAGCATGGTTCAGGGGATTACGGAAAAGACGCGAGCCTCTGACATGTAGTTTGGGTAGCTCTGAAGTGTCCCAAGTGTGTGTGAAAGGGAGGAGTTCAACGGATTCGTTATGAATTGAAACTGTCGTCAGTATGTCATAAACATAATGCACTAGTTCATCAGCGTTCGGGGGATAAAGGGTCTGGACATCTCGAACGTGTTCCCGTGTCCACGTTGTACTTCAAGTTGAAGCGTCGCAAAGTGAATGTATGTTCTATGGAAATGCGTTGAAATGGATAGGTATGAGAGTCAGTTTGGTGCGAACGTGTACATGGAACCTTGTGGTGTTTTGAAGGCCATTGTGAGCTCTGCAGGCCTGTGGTAGTGGAAGAGGAGAAAAATGAAGATAAAGAAGGGCGAGGAGAAATTAATTTATGAAAGCGACGGCTGACAGATATTAGTATAGAGAGTGTAGTCGAAGGAGCTATATCTATTGTTTTGTTCTTTAAGGTTTGTAAATTTGAAGTGAAAGAGGTGTTATACCGATGGCGAACTAGCTTCTGTGAGGAAAGCTATGAGAGAAGGAGTACATGAATGAGTAAATGTAGGCGATGAAGAGGACGTGGAAGAATTATATAGGTAGTGGTGTAGGATTCATTTCCCTATACCTACTGGCATGAACATGTATGAAACGGGACGCCCTTCTCGAACGGTTGGGAGAACATCGGAGAAGGAGAAAGCATAGAGAGTGTTCAAAAGTGAAGACTTGTGCTATGTAAATTGAAAAATAATTGCGATCAGAGGTTGGACGGATATGAGCGGGTGCGGCGTACTACGTGTCATGGACGAAAGCGTCTACCTTGTAATAGACGTGATCGTTTGCGCAGGAAGACAGAGTTCTGTTCTTTTTCGGCTTCCCGTGATTTGCTCTCTTTTCGATATCCTTTTGCTGCTTCTACCAGATCTTCTACCACGAGCGTCCATGAACGATGACGCATTGGTTCGATGACATTATAGGGGTGGTCATGGGAGTCGACGAAGGGGTACGTGTCGACAAAAGTTAAAGAGTGTGTCGGAGGGGAAGAAAGGACGAGTGGATGTGGCCACGCAGTGTGGGTTGCGGGAGCGGTTGGGGAGGCATGGGAAGAATGGGTCGAACTGACGAAGAAGGTGACAGGTTCGTGGAAGGAATAGGGGCTGAAAAGAGGAGCAGAAGGAAATGATGAAAGAGCATTGAAATCTGGAGGGGAGCTCGGAAGGAGGTGAATGGGAAGGAGAGAAGGGCGGGTAAGGGGGTGTGAAGGAACGCCGGTAATCGGCGCGAAGACGAGATCNAGGAAGAAGAAAAAGGAAAGTGATCGGTTAGATTACCAGCAATCCATTCATCGTAAAACGCGAAAGGTCTCGAAGCAAGAACTCACAAGCAACGACACCGAGAATGCCCATGCGCAAACATACCGCAAGATGCGATAAACGAGACAGAAACCTATGTCTCAACCAAGTACCAGATCGCCTATCCCGAACAGGCAGAGATCCAAGATCGCCGAGAAACCAACTTGGTTTGTTGCGCCATAGGCTTTAGCTTCTCGAGTCTTGCGCTACTTTTGAAAAGCAGCGCAAGACGCGAAGCTAGAGCCTATGGCGCAACGAAATGAACTATTGGTCGCGTACTTACAGTCGTCGGTTTGGGTTACCGGGTTCCCGTTTTCACCCTTCAACTCGTTCTATATCTTGAACAAATAGAAGAAGTTGAGGGTGATTAGCTTATTTCCTGCCGTTTCCATGTCGCAGAGCGCGAAGAAACGCGGTGAGGATTGGTTAGTTTAGAGCAAAGATACGTGGAAGGATATGGGAGAACGTACGAAAAGACTGCACGGAAAACATCCCTGAGATACGGATGACTCCGTCCTACTTTCTTCCGCCCTCTACTTTATGGAGCTCCATAAAGTGGAGGGCGGGAAAAAGTACGACGGAGCGGAGTATAACGCGATGATATCGATGGCATGGCTCACGACGGTAACGGAAGTTCGGACGTCGGAGGCGCGGCGGCGGCGGCGAAGGGAAGAGATTTATTTTTCTGTGCGAGATTGGACAAGTGTACAGCGTACAACGTTGGGAAACCACAGGTTTATAACCAGTGGTAGATAATACGAGAAGTACACCCTTGTGTTGAGGTCGACGTGTACCTACGTTCCTTTTTGAACGAAAGCACGTGATTTAAACTCAAAATATATTCTCCGTTCTGAGCAAGACGTCGATATTGACTGTCGCTCGACCTCCTTCTCCCTTCGGACGCCCTTCCCTTGCAGTCTTTGTCGTCGTTTCTCGTTCAGTTCTTCTTCCCATGGTCTACTACTGTACACATAAGAAGCGTGGGTGCCCCTTCGTTACTCGCCGAGGAGTCTTATCCATTCAACAGCATGTCAACCATTGCCCGTTTCGTCTGAAAGCAGCGCTGGAAGACGACAATAGCCGGCCCATTCGGAGAAGCAAGCGTCTCAAGCTTTCCGCACCCGCGCCCGCATCTTCCGAAACGGTCACTGCCCCTTGTCGCCTTCCCGAGCCTCCAGTGTCCGAGGACATCGTCGACCCCACTCCGTGCGCCCCTCCCATTCCGGACACTTCGCATTGTGTTTCTCCTTCCCCGGCTCCCGCGTCATTAGAGCGAGAACACGGAAGCAGTTCCCGCCCAGTGCCTTCTGAGGAGGCCCTCGGTGATTTGCATATGGATTATCTCACGGTTTGTCTGGCTTCAGTAGCTTCCAACCTTGGTCATCGTGAGGCGGACGAGCTAATTGGGCTACTTCGGGACCCGCGATTCTCGCAAAAGCGATTCAACGAGACCATAACAAGTTCCAAGCGCTGTACAGAACTGAAGAACGCCATTTTCGAACGATACGCCTCAAAGGACGGTTTCAATCGCAGAACTGTCTCGCCAGAAGGATGTAAGTTCAGCGCCACCCTCTACACGAGAGACCCCGTTCAGACACTTGTGAAACAGCTCCAGTTGGCTAACAACGAAAACTCATTCTTCCACCCTATACCTCAGACCCACTCCACGAAAATATCTCACCCCATGTCCGGCTCTCTCGCAAGAGACGCCACCTCAAAACTTAAGGAAATGGTCATGGGCTCTTTGGATAGTAGAATAGTGTGGTACTCCCAAGAAATAAGTTACAGTGAATCTTTCGTAGGTCTTCTGCAGGTATACACCGATAAGTCTTCAACAACTCTAAAGCAAACATCGGTTACCGCCTATCCTCTTCACCTCATATTTCTCAACTTCTCCGACGAGCTTCGCCGTAAGTGTATCCGTGACGACCTCACAGTAGTGGCATACTTCCCTACCACACTGATCGAGGTTTCCGCATCTGAAGCAGACGCAATGCCATTTGTTTCTAGCAAGTCTCTACGCGAGTCCAGGATGCAAATCCTTCAAGAATCTCTTCGTCAAGTCCTGGAGCCCATTCTAAATCTCACGCAGAAAGGTTTTCAGTTCATCGGCGAAGACAAACTAAGTCGAGTGTGCCATCCTCTGCTTGCAAGTTATTGTGCGGACATTCCTGAGGCTAAGGACATTCTGTCCATTCTTCATGGGACCAAAACGGAAAGCCCGTGTCATAGATGCAAAGCCCCTCGCTCATCTTTATGCAGTCCTATTCCCACCTCATTCAACGGACGTTCTCAGAAGCACACGAAAAGCATCCGAAAGACATACACAGCTATCTTGCAACATGCACAAAAAGACGAGGCGGAAAGACGTCCACGTCGTGCGAGGGAGAGGAGATCTCAAGCGGATACTCTGATGCGTTCAAATTCCATATCTCTCATTCCTTCGTTCCTCGAAACTTCCGTAAGCCTTGGAATGGTCTCGGGATTGTCTCCATACAGTCTGTTCTCATTCGAACCATTACACAACTTGCATCTCGGCATCTCAAAGTTGATAAAAACGGCCACAATCGAGAGACTGCAGTCAGACACCCTGTGCACCACAATAGGAACATCTGCATCGCGTTCATTTCGAACGATACGCACCCAACTCCTCAACCATGCAAACGCAATTCTAGCTGCCATAGAACGCGATTCTCCTGCCAAAGGTTTACATATCGATTTCTCCACGCAGGAGAAAGGCAAATCTTTGAATGGTATCTTCACGAAAGACGGTCTCCGTGGAATGCTGGAGGCCAAAAACTACAAAGCACTTGACATGGTCTTTCCCTTCATAGGAGCATTCTTTGACATATGCTGTGGAGAACAGGACGTTGCCCCAATCACAACCGTTTTCTCTCAGTACTCGGACTTGCTCTCGACCTTATTCAGATACAATCGTGACCCGTATTGGACTGAAAGCTCTCTCCTGTGTCTTAGTTCGGAGATTGAAGCCTTCAAGCGTTCCGCAACAAAGACTCTGGCGGATTTTCATCCCTCCAGACTGGGAACTCTGAAGTTTCATCTTCTCGATCATCTCGTGGACGATATCCGCCGTCTGGGAAGTATCAAGTACTACGACGCAGGCATATACGAACATGCACACCTGCTATTTAAAAGACACTACAAAAAGACGTCCAGAAGAACAGCAACGGCTGTGGAGGAGACTATTCGCTCCATTGAGCACGGACATGTTAGAAAGCAATGGAATGGCAATACTCCTTACCAGCGTAATCCAGGTTTACCAGGAACTTCCACACAGCTTCCTCAGTTTGCAATGAGAGGGCGTTCTTTCACTTTACGAGCTCTTCAACATTGTGTTTCAAGTATGTCCAGTTCAAAAACATGGACTGCTGTTAGAGAGATGTTCTCAAGTAGGGACACAAGGTCGATTCTTGATCAAATTGGTGAACAGGCCCTTCCTTCTTTCCTCAGTATCGTGAAAGAAACACTGGATGAGCACTCTATTACATACTTCCCAGAAAAGACAAGGATAACTCTGGTGAATTCGGCCCTCGTGAAAGGCGGTTTCGTTCCGACTCTTGAACACTTCGATTCGTCTTCTAAGGCACTTAAGCTGGGACGACCCAAATACCCCATCATCCAACATGTCTTCGCTTCTCCAGCATTTGGTCCCAGTAGAAAGCCAAGGTTTTCCACTGTATTGGTAAGCGGAGAAGATTCAGAGACTTGGGTTGCCCAGGTAGTCGCTCTGATGTCGGCCACGTCGCGATTCGGAGCTATTGCAAAGGTCGCGTATTGTGCCAAAAGTCGCGGATCAAGTGGGTGTGAAGCGCTAGTTTTCTCTAGTTTGATATATGTGCACGGCGTGTGCAGCGAAATCACTGCCGGAAGAGCCGGGAGGAGTGCTTTCGAAGGTCTCCGGAGGGTGCCAGCATGTGGCCAGAACGTGCCCGCGGGCGGGGGGGGGGGGGGGGGGTCGGTCGTGTTAGGGTAGCTACCCTAACACGACCGGACCCCCCCGCCCGCGGGCACGTTTTGGACGATTTTTTGAAAAAGGTGCGATTTTATGCCCGCGGGCGGGGGGGGTCGGTCGTGTTAGGGTAGCTACCCTAACACGACCGACCCCCTCCGCCCGCGGGCACGTTCTGGACGTTTTTTTGAAAAATTTGCGATTTTAAAATGTGCGATTTTATGCCCGCGGGCGGGGGGGGGGTCGGTCGTGTTAGGGTACCTACCCTAACACGACCGGACCCCCCCGCCCACGGGCACGTTTTGGACGATTTTTTGAAAAATGTGCGATTTTATGCCCGCGGGCGGGGGGGTCGGTCGTGTTAGGGTAGGTACCCTAACACGACCGGACCCCCCGCCCGCGGGCACGTTTTGGACGATTTTTTGAAAAATTTGCGATTTTAAAATGTGCGATTTTATGCCCGCGGGCGGGGGGGGTCGGTCGTGTTAGGGTAGGTACCCTAACACGACCGGACCCCCCCGCCCGCGGGCACGTTTTGGACGATTTTTTGAAAAATTTGCGATTTAAAATGTGCGATTTTATGCCCGCGGGCGGGGGGGTCGGTCGTGTTAGGGTAGCTACCCTAACACGACCGGACCCCCCCGCCCGCGGGCACGTTTTGGACGATTTTTTGAAAAATGTTCGATTTTATGCCCGCGGGCGGGGGGTCCGGTCGTGTTAGGGTAGGTACCCTAACACGACCGACCCCTCCCGCCCGCGGGCACGTTCTGGCCACATTCGGGCGCCTTCCCGGGATCTCCCAAAACACGCCGCCCCGCAGTGATTTCGGTACACCCGGCCGCCGGTACGTTGGCGCCGCTGTCCACGTGTATTTGCGGGAGTAGGCTCTACATGGAAGTGAATGAGTGTACTCTTGACTACTATGCAAAGCATTTGAAGATCACGATTAGACAGCGCGACCATTGCTCACGTGAGTCATCATTGCGTGAACTCCACGACTCTAAAGCGTACAATCAGCGTGCGAGCGGCCACGGACAGGACAGGGACGAGACTGGCAGTGCGCTGGGAGGAGCTGCCGAAAGCGGGGGTGCCCAGCGTAAGTCGCCATTTAAAAGGCTCGCATCCGTTCTTGTATCGTCCAGAGCGAGCGTATTGTTGATATACACCTTTCACTGCAATAGCTGTTCAACATGAAGCCAACTCGTGTTCGAAAGCGTACGCAAAGCGTGACTCCTCGCACTCAGCGGAGCACTCGATTATTGCAAGGTGGAATGCGGGTTTCGCTGCAGATGGATATTGAGAATGAAGGAAAGGTGATAGTCGGGGAAGCGTTGTTGCATGGAATTGGAAGTGTTCTACGCCGCGAGTTGCACGGGAAGCAATTGGACCCAGGTCTTGTGGTGGTTCATAATATTCTCATCAGTCGAAGCAGTCAGACGTTCTACCCTTACCGGGCGGAGGGCCTGGATCTTCCACAATATATCCAGGATCTCCGGACGGCCGCTCCTTGGGATGAGAAAATGATGGAACCGGTGGCAGCCAGCATTCCGGCCTCCAAGCGACGAACGGTGAGCGCTATGAGTGAAGCGATGACGCCGACAAGCCGCACGGAGCCAATTCGAAGTTCATCAACACCGAGAGGTAGCGCATCAGTAGCACCTCCGCGGGCCGGTCCATCGTCTGTTGCGAAGCGGACTAAGGAGACAATATCATCCCCAGCTACGAAGCGGACAGGTCAAACAAAGTCTATCTCGGCTACGGAGCCCACTGCGTCGAAAAGGGCTTCTCCTGCGATGAATCAGACCGTCGACACAAGGGGATCTTCTGCGTCGAAACAGACGGTTCAGCAGGGGACGGCTGTGCAAGAGGAGGAAGATGAGATCATGAAAGGTCCCCTTCCAGACGCGGATGCGCAATCCGCACAAGGAGCTGGTCCATCTGTACCCCAAACTGCACCAGAAACTGCGGAGCAGCAGGACGATGACGTTGTGCTTCTGTCCGCAAGAATGGCACGTTCAAGTGTTTCTGGCGAGCGGTCTGGAACACAAGGGACACCTACTCGGAGCAAGACGTACAGACGAATTCGTCAGAAGGTACCAAAGGTGAACCTCAATCACTACCGGATGGTTGTTGTTACTGTTAACATCACTCTGGTGGACACTCTGCCCAATTTACTCCGTGGAGTAAGTAAACGCCACGTTGAAGCCCTTGTGAAGAGTATGGAGGAGCGGGGGATATTGCAGTCGATGGGTTCTCCAGTGGTGGCCTTACAAGATGCTACTACGGGAGAGAGGGATGCTGACAAGGGACGCCTAAGGAAGAAGTGCTTCATTGTAGATGGTTTGCATCGTCTGAAAGCTATACAATATTTGGCAGCGACTGGTGCACAGAAGTGGAAGCGATTAGTTAGGTTTTGGCGTTGCAATCTGCTGATACGAAGAGATGGGAGGCCCATTGGGATGAAAGAATTGTTATGTGTTGCTTCGTACCTCAATGAGTCGACGAGTACCATGCGAAGGATGATGTTTGCAGACAAGATACACTCTATAGTTAGTGTGGTCGCCATTCTAATTGAAGATGTTGAGGGGGTGACGCCGGCAGACGTGGATCCTGCAGAAGTGACAGAAGTGTTGAAGGAGAGCCAACTGATTGGGACTGTGCAATTCGCAATTGAACATGTAGCGTCCTAACATTTCTGAAACTGCACTTAAGGTTGCTTTTAAGAGAAGTATGAAACTGAGAAGTCTATGCAGTTCCTGTCTATGCTGTACTTGTGGCAGTATGGTGACTGTATCAGGAAAAATGGCAGAGGAACAGAGAGACTTGGCGGAAATTTCACCAAATACCTTGTCTAAGTTCATATATGCCAATGGTTACGGTATATTAAGTTCCGTTGATGGAACGTTGAGAAGAGAAGGAGAGTCAATTCCAGAAGAAGTTGTGAAGTGTATGAAGTTCATTGACGAACGTGTTGGTTTCGGACTTGTCACAGGGGGTGATGTGGGCGACGTGGAGGGGAAAATGGAAGGACTCGGAGACTATAAGTTTGGTGTCTCGGCGAATCATGGAGCTTTCATGCGTTTCTCTGACGAGAGGGAAATTAAGGGTGCATTCAATGATCACACCCTTGACCACACTGTTGACGGACTACTGTTCCTGGCAAGGGATTTGAATAGGAGGCATGGTATTGTGAATGATGATGAGAAGGGGTTCGTGGAGACCAGAAGTGATAGTGGCCTTCCCAATTTCGTGTACAACAAACTGTGGCAGTGGAAAGAAGAAGTGGATTCTGCTATTGGGGACCTGACGCAGAAGATGGATGCGTTTGTTATCTATCCCGGCGATAAAAGTTGCGAAATTGTGGACAAGCGATACACAAAAGGAAGCGGAGGAGAAAATCTTGTGGATAATGAACCGAGATTTATTGATACGGATGACGTCGTGACGTTCGCAAGTGCTTTGAGCGACGGGCCTTTGCATGAGGTAGGCGTGTACGGCGTTCGCGTCAAAGAAGATTGTATCCCGGGTGGAGTACACAACCTGTTCGAAAGAGTGGAGGATGTGCATTCGACAATTATGCTGGTGGCTCTGTTGTACGGCTACGAGGAAAAGCAGCACGATAAAAACCACCATGAATCATAAAAGGGTATTGAGATATATACGACACTTTTATTACTGAGATCTCATATCATAGCTAAGTATTAAAGGCATCGTAGCACTTGAAACAAATTCCAAGAGCATTTCTAAACCATTGACATTTGCATTTTCTGTACCCGTACAGTTCTGCCACCCTTCTGATGGTCTCATGCACGTCCTCCACCCCATCAACAAGATATGTTACCGCTGCTGGATGGTCTTCTCCCTTCACATGAACTGCCAGGGTTGCCATTTCATATAGAGGGCCATCATTGGAAGCATTCCCGAAAGCAACGATTAAATGTGTGTCGAACTGGGGGTCGTTTTCAACCAAGGCTAACGCCCCACTATTTTTCGTGAAACGAATGTCCCCTATGTCACAGTTTTCATCTTGAGGGTACGCAACCAGGTTCGGAAAGGATGTCAACACTTTTGAAATACCGGAGTTAACTTCTGTTTTCCACTTCGAGAGTCCATTGTACGTGAAGTTAGGGAGTCCACTGTCTTTTCTAGTGCTCACCACTGCTTCTTGACGCTCTTCGTGAAGTCCGTGCGATTCATTTAAGGAGAGTGCAAGTCTCTCAAGTTCGGCTGCACATCTTTCGTAACCTTCCCTGTCAAGGTCCTGATCAATTTCGGTACCATTGGATAATCTCACCCGTGCGCCTTGGTTTCCAGAGATGCCAAAAGTGTAGCCACCCAGGTGCTCCATGAAACTCTCGGCATCCTCTATATCTAGCCCAGTAGCAATTCCGAAACCAACGCGTGCGTTGATGTACTTCATGCATTTGACTGTTTCGGCAGGAATGTTGTCCCCAGCTCTTTTCAGAGTACCGTCAACATCACTAATCACGGCGTAGCCATTTTCGAATATTTCGTTAGCCAGCTGCTGAGGAGTTACTTCTTGGGCTCTAACTTCCGAGTTATACATGTTTTGAAAGCTTTCTAAAGGGTTCGTTTTGCAAGTGGGTGTGGGTATAGGAATGAGAAGGATGTGATTGATGTTCACAAGGTGTTTCGTAGTATACAAAGAGTCTAAGAACGACCATATACGGGTATTGTAGTACTGTTTTAAATCGTTACTAGGAGGAGAAGTTTTTGCATCGATTTGAAGTAAAGAAAGGATGATTTACTCATAAATTATATGTACGGGTTCAAGTGGGTAAAGAAAACTGTAAATATCTTTAACATGAGCTTAGAAATCAAGAAGAGTAAAACAACCTCCATTATGGGTTGAAACCCATAAAAGGTTTACCTTACTTTATACGGGTGCCCCAAGTAATGCAAACGCTTAGTTCTTCAGAAATATCACAATTTTTGTACTTGTTTCGTTACTAGTATCGTGCACTTTAATGATATGGAATGACCATTTTCTATCTAGCAAAATCTTAGCGAAATATTAGTGATAAGGGATGTAGGATTTAAAGGGGCATATTTGAACCACAGAAGGACGAACAATATAAGTAATGTAATAGGAACAGGTCATTTCGATAAAGTAACTTTTATGTTTAACTATCTCTAAAAGGTTTACAACACCGAAAAGTCATGTGTTCTAACCTCAAAGCTGGGGGAATGGGGAGGGGGATAACTTTTCCTTAACAACGTTGACGTAGTTTGTATGAAAAGGAGCGGGGTCACCGCCTACAATGTTTCTTTCTTGGCGGGAAAAGTCGTAGAAGTACGCGTTCCTAAACTGAAAGTCGGAGAAAGAAGTAGGGAAGCCAACGAGAGTTTTCCCATATGCAAGAAGTCGCCCAACGGTCTCTTCCAGGTGGAAAGTAGTACCTGTCTTAAGCGAAACTATCTTCAACAGCTCTTTCATTATTGTGAGCACAACCGTACTGCACTCCGTAGCGACTACGTCCATAGGAATGAAACCTCTTGAGGCCCCGACGATGTTGAACGCTGATAGCCACACGAGCTTCTCATAATAGCTTACGAGAAATGTGTCTTCGTCGACAACCCCGCAAGTGAGACCCATAGACCTAAACCTGTCTGCAACGTTGGAGGCCCACTTTCCTGTTGCGACAGTGAGACCATCCGGACTTTGAGGAGTGACACCATCCTGCGGAGCTGCGTTTCTTGAGAGGACACCAACGTATAGGACAACTTTAGAACATTTGTCCACACCGAGCTTCGAAAGCAATGGTATGATGTCTCCATTCTGGAAGAAAACGAGATTCTCTCTGAGCGAATAAGGGCAAGCCTGAATTACGGTCTCCAGGGTGTTCGTTCTTCCACAAACTAGTATCGGTACATCAGAAAGATGAGAGGTAGCAGCCATGCTGCAGAATTCGTGTGCGGAAATGACCGTATCTTCTTCGTTCGCCAGCATGGTACCTATACGCCCCCTTCCAACAATAACGGCCCGAGTCCTTCGGGCGGGAGATGAGGCCTGAGGGACGTCAGAGTATCTGGGACTCGGAGGCGGAGTCGGAGGCATGTCGCACTGGGAGTTCATTGCAAGTGTTCGAATGTTTTTGTGTGACGATAGAAATGGAAGATGGGGCGGAGAACTGCTGGGGTAAAGAGTGATACGTAAGTACAAACGGTTGGGAAGCGCAGAACGGGAACATGGTTCACTTTGTGAAAGTGAGCGAAATGTATGATATGTGATTGTACTGAATGAATGATAGGCCTTGTATGAGACGACAAGCCACAAAGTGTGATGATGTTTTATGAAAGGTAGGTGGAAGAGTAGAAAGTGTGCAATGAATGAAACTGATTTCGAACCTGAGTTGTAAAGTAGTTGTAAAGTACGAGTTACGGGGAGCTTGAATACAGGATGAAAGAAGCCATTTTGGCTTCATAAATGAGGTGAACGGGTTTTATAGCTTCAATCGGATTGCCATAATTAAAAGGATGGAGTTGGATTGCGCCCGAATATGTCTATAAAGGTCGTAGAAGCACTTATGAAGGAAGGAGTTGTACACATGTTATTGTTGATGACGGTGGAGCCAGGGTTTGGAGGACAGGCGTTTATGGAGGGTGTTCTTGATAAGGTGCGACATGCAAGGAAGTTGTACCCAAGAATAGGGATACAGGTGGATGGAGGTATTGGACTGAGTACTGTGAAAGCAGTAGTGAAGGCCGGTGCAAACATTTCAGTTGCAGGATCTGCCATCTTTGGCTCGAGTAACCCAGCTCATGTCATAGCTGGTTTTCGAAAGGTTGGTTAGAGATAGTAGCATAAATTTATTGTTTATTACATTGTTACCTTTACGTGTTATCACAACTAAATTCTCCGTCTCCATTGGAGATGTATTTCTCTTGTATGACAACCGGGAAAGGATGTGAGAGAACATAAATATATCCCCAGTGGACGCTGAGAGGGAGGATGAACTACTCTACGTGCTATCATTGTTACCCATCCGGTGTCGAGTGGTGACATATTCTTTTTTTGTCACAACCCACAAAGGATGTGACGGAAGAAGAACATGCCCCCAGTCGAGACAGAGGGTGAGCAACTCTAAGTACAATCCCTAGTCCCTAGCTTGCCTCCACTGGCAATATCTTCCTGTTTTGCTATAACCATCGAGTGGGGTTATGGTGGAAGAGAAAAATATCGCCGGTCGAGGCGAGGTGGGTGGGGACTATGTGAAGAGGGGACAGGGAGATGGCGCTTAAATAGTGGAAGGTGCGGAGGTGTACAGTGGATGTCTTTGCGGGAAATGGGATGAGGGAAACAGGGACAATCATGGTGCTGGATATAGCCCGTGTGGTTGGACAGTGGGGGTGGACAGCACAGTTTAGCTCGATTGCACTGTATCGCAGCGGAAACTTCGATCCAACTACTACTTCTTTTTCTGAAGATGTCGAACGGATACGTGAAGGATGAGGAGCTGTGGGTGCTGTTGGAGGGGAAGGAGGTACCGCAGACGCCGTCACCAAAGCGGGAAGAGGACGTGATTACGGCGGCTGGTCGGATGTCGCAGAAGAAGGAAGTGGCTGAGGAAGGAAAGAAGTGTGAGGCGAGGAGAGGGGATGGTGATGAGGTGGAGAAGGGGGTAGAATTGGAGGTGGAGGGGGTCGCAATGGAGAGAAGGGGTGCGGTGCATCTGAGTCAGTTAGAGGTTGGAGACCAGATAGAGAGTGGGGGCGGAGAGGGTGACAGGGAGATGCGGTTTGTGGGGGAGATGAAGGCGAGGGTGGGGATGTTGGGGTTGGTGATGAAGGAGCAACTGGACGATGGAATTGTGGAGATTGTAACGGAAATGGGCGGTGTGGTGCTGAGTGGGGGTGGTAGTGGTGTTTCGGTTGAGGCGATTTCAAGCCTGCGGAATTCGTTGTCGGTATTGGGAGTGGAGATGAGAAATCATGTGTATGGGATAGTGGAGTGTGCGGGAAGGGAGGTTGGAGAGTTGCGGGAGGAGAATAGGGTTCTGAACGAGAGGTTGGACGTGCTGGAGAAGGAGGTGAAGGAGCTGTGCAAGAGGCAAAGATTGGTGGAAGAGGAGACGGTGAAAGGAGGTGTGGAGGGAAAGACGGAGAAGGGAAGTGTGGGAAGGGTGGCGGTGCAGAAGGGGTCTCCTGTGACACCGAAGACAAAGGGTGGTGGGGTTGGGGATGGGAAGAGCCGTCTGAAGAAGAGGCGTAAGGAGATGAAGAAGGTGGTGGAGGAGGTGCCGCGGGAGGGAGTGGGAGCTCCGGTGGTGACTGGGTTTAGGAGTGCGGCGGACGTAGCGCGGACTGCGAAGGGGATTCTGAGGGGACAGGAGGAGAGAAGGATGGGAGGGATTTGAAGCCGTTTTGGGGCGAGGCGGGTATACGAGAAGGGGGAGAGTTGTGCACCTGACTTCTACAAAATGAACGCGTGATGGGCGAGAAATGGGTAAATAGCGGGGGTGGTGTGGACTGGGAAGAAGTGATGGGATGATTGAGGTGGGATGAGTTGCGATTGGCATTGCAACATGGGAGAAAATGGAAACGCAAACTAGCACGAGTGCAGTTTTGAGAGAGGGTCGCGGAAAAGAGTGAATGGGGTGGTGCGGCGAAGTAGAACCTCTACAAAAACTAGGGGACCCAAGCACTAAACTGCGCGAAATGGAATTTAATATTCCAAAATTTCTTAATTTTTTGAGTGCCAGCCTCTGCTACCCCCTCGCGCGCCCCAAATAGCCCCAAAACTAGCTTAGTTTCCAAAGCGAACAGACTATATTCCACTTTGCAGAACACAGACGAACCTGTGGAGCAACGATATCTTGTAACGAAGCTTCTTGACAAGAAGGACGGTGAGGAGGACCAGAGACTCCGCGATTTTTTCCTTCTCTCTATGGATATGGGTATATACCTACCGGTGCGATGCCTGGTAGGTTATTTCATGACCAGGAGAAAGCAGGTTCTGAAGACGACAGTGTTCATCCCACTAACAGCTGTGAACCCATTTGAGGTGGTTATATACTTATCATACCGGCCACATAATGGGAGAGAACGAAAACATCAGAATGATGAAGAAGAAACAACCGAAAAAGAAACGAAAAGTGAACCATGCACCATCTGTGTACATACCCACTTTTACGTCGTTCTCCAAATACAACTGTGATCGACTGGGATTCGCTATCAGTGAGGTCGTATGGGCATGGAGTTGTTTTGCGGCTCATCTTGGATACACGAACGTTGAGCACATGATGAAACCATACATTTACATGAATATGCAGGCGTTGAAGTATACAGCGCTAGAGACACGGGAGTCTCGTTACGCCCCGCCGAGCCAGAGTACTCGATTCAACACACAGGATGTGCCACAGAGCAGTACTAGTGGATCGGTGGAGACCTTGAGTGATGAATGCGATACAAACCTGCGAATACTGGCTAAGGAAGTTTTGACAGACCTCGAAACCATATGGACCCACGATAGCCTCTATAGCTTACGGGTTGATCAGATGAGGAACTGTATAGAGTTTTCGGGGATACGGATGGATACCGTATCTGGTTCTGACTCCGGTGAGTTGCCTGCACGATTTCAGAACTTTTCGGAGTTGCTATGGAAACCGATACAGGATATGCGTCATGCGGCAGGGTTCAATGTGGGCATTCACGCGAAACCCGATATTGAACTGACGAAAACTCCTAAAACTTCCGGTAACGCCGAACTTTCTCCGACCAAGTCTGCCCCACCCCCACCTCGTCGAGAGTATATGGACCTCGTGAGCTCCGATAGCGACGACTTCGAGAAGCCGGTGAATCGTGCCCAGCATGAATCTCGGGTTGCCGGGTACAACATTCAAAAGACTGGTATTAAGCCGCCTATGAAGGGGATATCCAGTCTCCTTCGAATGAATATGGACAAGGTGTGGAAGGGGATGAGAAAGTCATACTTTGTAGCGTACAACTGTGACATGAAGGACCTGAGGCACACACACAAAACATTTGTGAATCAGAGTGAGATTTTATGGGGTGAGACAGAGCTTGTCCTAACAGACCCTCCCTTTAACACTCGAAGGAAGAGAAGCAAACGGAATAGTGCTCACGATGTCTTCAGTGACGATGACATGATCAGTACGGCTGACTTAATAAGTTCCGCGCTTCGGTCAGGTGGGCACTTCATTATATTCTGTGCCATGGCACAGTTTCATGTTTGGCACAGGATACTCTCGGAAACGGCGAGTACGAAAGATGAAGCTGGAAGCGAAGGTAAGCCAGAACTCATGCTTTCGTTTAAAGTGGATGGGAATCCACTGGTGTTCATCCGGGATCGAAGTAATGTTGGAGGGAATCCACGGAAGTTTGGGATACAGCCCGTAACGGAGTACGCCGTTCATGGGGTGAGGCGTGGATTGCGACCATCGGAGGAAGCCAGTCTTACTCCATTTGAGGAGAACCATTTCATTCCTTCTACTTTCCCGGCTAGCAGGAATGTAATTGACCGGGTGCCAAAACCGAGAGCGGAGGAGTGGTTGACATGGAAGGTAAATGAGCTAGGTAGTTCAGTACCAAGTGGGCAGTACATAACACCGGAGCAGAAGTCCAGGGAGTTGATGAAAGAGTTGATATGTCGGTTCACAAGACCGGGAGATCTTGTCATGGACATGTTCGCGGGAACTTTTTCTACGGGTATGGCGTGCCTATCGCTGACAAAGCATAGGAAGTTCTTGGGGTGCGAGAAAAATAGGCCATGTTTCATCCATGCGAAGCACCATGTAACGACTTTTAAGGCCGAAGTTCTTCGCGGGGGGAAGAGTGACATCGTGGTTGAACAGGAGGTGGTAGATGCTGCTTCAACGACTTATGAACGGGTTCCACATAGGGACCGAGGTCGGCTTGAATGGGAGGCTCCATTTGGATACCCCCAGTACCAAGTGATGCCTGCACATATTACTCAGTTCCTAGGAAGACACTGGAACGACTGGGAGTTTGTCGACAAGTGTGGACAGCATACTGTAGATCTTTGGGACGAGAAGTATCGAGGAGCTCTGAATCTAATGGATATGCATATGCTGTTGACGGTTGAAGCCAATCGCTATCTCTTACATGTAGCATCTTCTAAGATTCGACATCCCCGTGCTGGTATGGGGGTGTTCACGGAACATAAGATATTGGCTGGAGAAACTATGTGTCATTTCTATGGAACTTTGGTATACACGGATCTGACGAACCGGAAGGAAAGACACTTAACGTATGGAAGTGGCTGTCTCGGGGCAACTCCAGTGCGTTACAAGTTGTTTTCTATGATGGTCACTGTGACTGGTTCGGACTTTCTGCACCTGAGGAACAGACCACGACAGGCTCAGGATAGAAAGGAGAGCGACGTCTACATTGTCCGGGCGCCTTTTTGTATCAAGGGCTACATTAACGACGCCGGATATCATGCCGGGGATCCCGATTTATCGCAGCCCCGGTCAAACAGGACTCGAAGTGCCAATGTGCAGATGGTGGAAGCGAAGTCCGTGATACAGTTTAAGTCCGACCTTTCTAACTATGCTCTAGTTCGTTGTAGAGCAGTAAGAGATATTGAGAGGGGCGAAGAGTTGTATTTCAACTACGGAGAGCAGTACGCCTGGGACTGGGCTCTAGAGGTCTATTCGGTATTGAACTCATGTATTGCTCCAATGTCAGATCTGACATTGGAGCAATAGATGAGTTCAATACCGAATAGAAAGTAAATATGCTTGTGAATGTTGCAGCTGCCTGCAATACGCGTTGTACATGTACACTGGAGCTCTTCATCTATTTGTAGTGGCAATATTTGCGACCCAATGGGCACCTCAAATTCCTAAGAAGCAGGAACTGCGGAGTCACGGTAGACACCACCGGAGCGGAGCTACGGACCATGCCAACCGGCGGGAACAGGTCCGACAGCGGAGCGACGCACTCAAAGGCGCCAAAAACAAACCCAATACTGGGGCAGAAGCGATACCTAAACCAGGTGAACAAGTGCAAACAGCAAGACTCAACAGAGTGACAACAACAAGAATCAACAACAAAAACAAAACAAGAAACAACAAAAGACAACCGACACGACGGTAAAGACAATCAAAGATCCAAAGATGGCGAGACAAGTGCTTCTTTAGTGACCCTGAGGGGTAGTAGTGCCGATACCAGTCGTGGTCACTCTCCGGTTGGAGTCGTAGACCTACGTAGGCAGCAAGGTACTATGGCCCGATGCTGAACAGGATTCGACTTGACTGTCGACTCAGCTATCGATTTACTTGGAGGCTCAAGGGTGAGATCACCCGAGCATGTATACTATTACTATGTCTAAGGTGCACACTTCCCGTGGGTTCTACACGTGGACAACCCACTGTCAGGGGGTGGGGGTAATTCCGAGCGGGCGTGGCACAACTATCTGCAGGCCAACCTCCACACGTTGCCAACTGTTCCACTTACTCTACACTTCCCACAGGGGATTTACCAATCAAGGCTCCGTTAAAACCCTCCAAAAATTGCCCAAAATCAAGGAGAGTTTTCATAACTTCGCCACGTCACCGGCCATCGGTACCATCTCATTATGAGCGGCATGGTGCATCCGATAGCGGAAAGCCGTTGCTCCACTGAAGTACACCCTTGTGTTGAGGTCGACGTTTACCTACGTTCCTTTTTGAACGAAAGCACGTGATTTAAACTCAAAATATATTCTCCATTCTCAGCTTGACGCTATCTTCACGAAAGACGGTCTCTGTGGAATGCTGGAGGCCAAAAACTACAAAGCACTTGACATGGTCTTCCCCTTCATAGGAGCATTCTTTGACATATGCTGTGTAGAACAGGACGTTGCCCCAATCACAACCGTCTTCCCTCAGTACTCGGACTTGCTTTCGACTTTATTCAGATACAATCGTGACCCGTATTTGACTGAAAGCTCTCTCCTGCGTCTTAGTTCGGAAATTGAAGCCTTCAAGCGTTCCGCAACAAAGACTTTGGCGGATTTTCATCCCTTCAGACTGGTAACTCTGAAGTTTCATCTTCTCGATCATCTCGTGGACGATATTCGTCGTCTGGGAAGTATCCAGTACTACGACGCAGGCATATACGAACATGCACATCTGCTATTTAAGAGACACTACAAAAAGACGTCCAGAAGAACAGCAACGGCTGTGGAGAAGACTATTCGCTCCATAGAGCACGGACATGTTAGAAAGCAGTGGAATGGCAATACTCCTTACCAGCGTAATCCAGGTTTACCAGGAACTTCCACACAGCTTCCTCGATTTGCAATGAGAGGGCGTTCTTTCACTTTGCGAGCTCTTCAACATTGTGTTTCAAGTATGTCCGGTTCAAAAACATGAACTGCTGTTAGAGAGATGTTCTCAAGTACGGGCACAAGTTCGATTATTGACCAAATTAGTGAACAGGCCCTTCCTCCTTTCCTCAGTCTCGTGAAAGAAACACTGGATGAGCACTCTATTACATACTTCCCAGAAAAGACAAGGATAACTCTGGTGAATTCGGCCCTTGTGAAAGGCGGTTTCGTTCCGACTCTTGAACACTTCGATTCGTCTTCTAAGGCACTTAAGCTGGGACGACCCAAATACCCCATCATCCAACGAGTCTTCGCTTCTCCAGCATTTGGTCCCAGTAGAAAGCCAAAGTTTTCCACTGTATTGGTAAGCGAAGAAGATTCAGAGACTTTGGTTGCCCAGGTAGTCGCTCTGATTCGAACATCTCTCCTTGATTCTGCACTTACCGCACCAGAGGTGGCATTCGTCCGGTATTTCGAGGTTTTAACCCCCGCAACATACATCGACCACATATTAAAATGCATATCTTTACGGTGGGCTACAAACGATGAAAAGAACCACACTCTTCCGTTCCCTCGTTATTCCAAAGCGGAGACTATCGTAGAGTTAACTCCTTGGTACGGGATAGTTCCGGCTTCTGCACTACAGGGAACTGTCCATGTTGTTCGATCAAACTACCCTGCTGCACCTTTTTGTCCTCCACTTCAATGGTTTCAACACCGATTCTACATCAATCGATTCTATCATGATTCTGATGAAGGACCAACTGAGCACGTTGATCTCGTGCAGCCTTAAACATTAAGGGCTCCATCTTCTACATGTTCACCTTGTGGTGCCTTTTCTTGTGATCCTGTGTTACTTCCGAAATCGTTCATGTCCATTTCCTTGAACTCCATATCCCCTTCCTCGCATTCACCAACGAAACAATCGCTAATAGACCCCAATCTTCTGCTCACACTGTCAATAAAAAATTGTTCTTTCACAGTGAGGTAAAGTCTTCCGTTCGAAGGCATTCGATATCCAAATGTAGCCTCTCTCATGTCATTACCAAGAACCTTAGTCCAATCTTCCGTTGTCGTTCCAAAATTATGAAACTCGCTGGAATTGGTCCTCAAGACATGCTGCCTGACATCCCCCAGAACATTCTTTAAACACAGAGGTAGCAGTTGGGCAAACTTCTTTGTAAACAGTTTCTGTGTCTGGCCACCCCTTGACACATCCGTACTTAGAAGGCTCGCAACCGTCAACAACCAAGCTTCCAAACGTGCGAGCAACAGTATTGTGCCATCTAAAAAGTTGCCCGTATTCTTGTCTTCCACATAATACCCAATAAACTCTTCCAGTACTTGTACCCCGACACGGTTTCGGAAGAACAAGTCTTGATCTTCCGTCGGCATATCCTCCACATTGTCCGCATTGGAGTACTTTAGACGAACAAATGGGGCTTTTCTCCACCATGAAGTGTTCGGTACACCATTTTCGTCAAGACGCAGTATGTTCACCTGCGCTTCCTTCAACTGCATTGTGAGTTCGTCAGCATTCTCTTCTACCAGCTTTGTTCTTCTTCAAATCAGATCGTACCCCAGGAGCAGAAATAGTTTATCCCTCGTATCTCTCTTCCGAACGCCCACGACGTCACTCATGGTCTCCCGCATTCTCTGCCTAAGGCATAAATCTGCACAAAGTTCCAGTATACACCTGTCGGTAAGAGACGCTTTTCTAATACCTTCCCAGCTCAACTCCTTCAACTCACTTTCAACCATTTTCTTCAGCAAAGCATCTGGCTCCCCCTCTACCGACGGTGTGAACATGCCAAAACTGCCCAAGAGCTACACGGGGTTTTTAGGAACCATGTATGAACCACCTTCCTCCGGCTCAATAAGCCCTTCCCCACTCTCAGTTGCGTCTTCCACCTTCTCGGCACGGTTAAACCAATTTCGGGTGAGCGACTCACCTTCGAGCCATAGCTCACTTTTTTCGCTCCTTGCCCAGGTCAGCATGTTGTGATACACTGCTCGAGCAACCCCTCGAAACTCGTCGCACATCTCAATTTTATGCTTCTTTCGACCTGTCTGCCCAGGTTCACCAGCACGTGTACTCCTATCTCCCTCCTGTTTCAGTGCTCCTCTTAGCCCTTCAATAACTAGATCCTTCTCTTCAAGCCTCTTTTTCAAAGCCGTACTCTGCTCTTGGGCGACCTTCACTAGAATTCCCCGAACCATCAAGTCCTCTTGTAGCGTCTTAACCTTTTCTTTCAAGCAATTCAGTTCATTTAAAAGATCACGTCTGTTCATAGAGGTTGAATTTACATCAGTGTGGATATCTTCCGGTATTTCCCTAGCCTCTTCGGCGACAGGCCCCGGCAATGCCGCAGGATTCGGTGTTATTTCGTTATCGGAACTATCCTCATGTGCCATACCCTTAGACACGAGAGGCTGCAGGCGTTCTGTGTCCACCCTTGGCACGACTCCGAGCTCCAGCTCCGCTGTCTGTCCTCCTCCATGGCATCGTATATCAGATGAATTGGGCCTCGTACGAGCTGCAACGGCCCCCGTTCTGGAAATAGGGGAAGGTCGAGGAGTAACTCGTCTATCAGTTATTGTTTTTCTTCCTTGTCCGGACCCATTGCGAGGCATAATACGATTCATAGCCGACCCAGTTCTAGAAGACAGGGAGGGACGTGACGATCTTGCCATGCTCTCCTGTCCAGACCCGCTGGGCCGAGTTACCTCATCTTCTTGAGGAGCAGAGACAGATGCACGATTTGCATTATCGGCAGTTGACGGCACGACATCGTTCGGTGATCCACGAATTCTTGACGCAGTCCCGGAAGACACTACGCTGCGAGATGGGCGAGAGAGTACTGTAGAACGACGCCCACTGACTCTCCCCTTCGTCGAGGATGACTTCTGTGTAGGAATTGCGGTGCTTGTAGTCTGATTCGTATCATCCGATGCTCTTCTCTTCTTCTGTCCACTCTTGTTCCGCTGCGTACTATTTCGCTTTCTTGGCGTTATACCCATGTTGTGGAGATAAACGGGGTAATGAAACAAAATTGTTGGGGGGGGGGGGGGGAGGGTGTGGGGAAGGGGGGGGGGTGCGTGGCTCAGATATTCCGGGAGACTCCGCAGTTCCTGCTTTTTAGGAATTTGAGGTGCCCAATGGGTCGCAAATATTGCCGTTACAAATAGATCAAGAGCTCCAGTGTACATGTATAACGCGTACTGCAGGCAGCTGCAACATTCACAAGCATATTTACTTTCTATTCGGTACTGAACTCATCTATTGCTCCAATGTCAGAGCCCAGTCCCAGGCGTACTGCTCTCCGTAGTTGAAATACAACTCTTCGCCCTTCTCAATATCTCTTACTGCTCTACAACGGAGTAGAGTATAGTTAGAAAGGTCGGACTTAAACTCTATCACGGACTTCGCTTCCACCATCTGCACATTGGCACTTGGAGTCCTGTTTGACCGCGGCTGCGGTAAATCGGGATCCCCGGCATGATATCCGGCGTCGTTAATGTAGCCCCCGATACAACAAGGCGCCGGGACAATGTAGACTTCGCTCTCTTTTCTATCCTGAGCCTGTCGTGGTCTGTTCTTCAGGTTCAGAAAGTCCGAACCAGTCACAGTGACCATCATAGAAAACAACTTGTAACGCACTGGAGTTGCTCCGAGACAGCCACTTCCATACGTTAAGTGTCTTTCCTTCCGGTTAGTCAGATCCGTGTATACCAAAGTTCCATAAAAATGACACATAGTTTCCCCAGCCAATATCTTATGTTCCGTGAACACCCCCATACCAGCACGGGGATGTCGAATCTTGGAAGGTGCTACATGTAAGAGATAGCGATTGGCTTCAACCGTCAACAGCATATGCATATCCATTAGATTCAGAGCTCCTCGGTACTTCTCGTCCCAAAGATCTACAGTATGCTGTCCACACTTGTCGACAAACTCCCAGTCCTTCCAGTATCTTCCTAGGAACTGAGTAATATGTGCAGGCATCACTTGGTACTGAGAGTATCCAAATGGAGCCTCCCATTCAAGCCGACCTCGGTCCCGATGTGGAACCCGTTCATAAGTCGTTGAAGCCGCATCCACCACCTCCTGTTCAACCACGATGTCATTCTTCCCCCCGCGAAGAACTTCGGCCATAAGAGTCGTTACATGGTGCTTCGCATGGCTGAAACATGCTCTATTCTTCTCGCACCCCAAGAACTTCCTATGCTTTGTCAGCGATAGGCACGCCATACCCGTAGAAAAATTTCCAGCGAACATGTCCATGACAAGATCACTCGGTCTTGTGAACCGACATATCAACTCTTTCATCAACTCCCTGGACTTCTGCTCCGGTCTTATGTACTGCCCACTTGGTACTGAACTACCTGGCTCATTTACCTTCCATGTCAATCACTCCCCCGCTCTCGGTTTTGGCACCCGGTCAATTACATTCCTGCTAGCCGGGAAAGTAGAAGGAATGAAATTGTTCTCCTCAAATGGAGTGAGATTGGCTTCCTCGGATGGGCGCAATCCACCTTTCACCCCATGAACGGCGTACTCCGTTACGGGCTGTATCCCAAACTTCCGTGGATTCCCTCCAACATTACTTCGATCCCGGATGAACACCAGTCGATTCCCATCTACTTTAAACAAAGGTATGAGTTCTGGCTTAACTTCGCTTGTAGCTTCATATTTCGTACTCGCCGTTTCCGAAAGTATCCTGTGCCAAACATGAAACTGTGCCATGGCACAGAATATAATGAAGTGCCCACCTGACCGAAGCGCGGAACTTATTAAGTCAGCCGTACTGATCATGTCATCCTCACTGAAGACATCGTGAGCACTATTCCGTTTGCTTCTCTTCCTTCGAGTGTTAAAGGGAGGGTCTGTTAGGACAAGCTCTGTCTCACCCCATAAAATCTCACTCTGATTCACAAATGTTTTGTGTGTGTGCCTCAGGTCCTTCATTTCACAGTTGTACGCTACAAAGTATGACTTTCTCATCCCCTTCCACACCTTGTCCATATTCATTCGAAGGAGACTGGATATGCCCTTCATGGGCGGCTCAATACCAGTCTTTTGGATGTTTTACCCGGCAACCCGAGATTCATGCTGGCACGATTCACCGGCTTCTCGAAGTCGTCGCTATCGGAGCTCACGAGGTCCATATACTCTCGACGAGGTGGGGGTGGGGCAGACTTGGTCGGAGAAAGTTCGGCGTTACCGGAAGTTTTAGGAGTTTTCGTCAGTTCAATATCGGGTTTCGCGTGAATGCCCACATTGAACCCTTCCGCATGACGCAATCCTGTATCGGTTTCCATAGCAACTCCGAAAAGTTCTGAAATCGTGCAGGCAACTCACCGGAGTCAGAGCCAGATACGGTATCCATCCGCATCCCCGAAAACTCTATACAGTTCCTCATCTGATCAACCCGTAAGCTATAGAGGCTATCGTGGGTCCATATGGTTTCGAGGTCTGTCAATACTTCCTTAGCCAGTATTCGGAGGTTTGTATCGCATTCATCACTCAAGGTCTCCACCGATCCACTAGTACTGCTCTGTGGCACATCCTGTGTGTTGAATCGAGTACTCTGGCTCGGCGGGGCATAACGAGACTCCCGTGTCTCTAGCGCTGTATACTTCAACGTCTGCATATTCATGTAAATGTATGGATTCATCATGTGCTCAACGTTCGTGTATCCAATATGAGCCGCAAAACAACTCCATGCCCATACTAACTCACTGATAGGGAATCCCAGTCGATCACAGTTGTATTTGGAGAACGACGTAAAAGTGGGTATGTACACAGATGGTGCATGGTTCACTTTTCGTTTCTTTTTCGGTTGTTTCTTCTTCATCATTCTGATGTTTTCGTTCTCTCCCATTATGTGGCCGGTATGATAAGTATATAACCACCTCAAATGGGTTCACAGCTGTTAGTGGGATGAACACTGTCGTCTTCAGAACCTGCTTTCTCCTGGTCATGAAATAACCAACCAGGCATCGCACCGGTAGGTATATACCCATATCCATAGAGAGAAGGAAAAAATCGCGGAGTTTCTGGTCCTCCTCACCGTCCTTCTTGTCAAGAAGCTTCGTTACAAGATATCGTTGCTCCACAGGTTTGTTATTCACAACACTCTTTCGCAGCTGTTGCAGTGTCAAGTTCTGCAGGTTCTTGGAGTTAGTGGCCTCCTCAAACATCTTCCTTGCCTCCGGAATATCCTTATAGTTCTCGGCGCAGAACTCTATTAGCCCTCTAAACCCCACGTCCCGTGGCCGATCAGGGCCTCCATCGCTGTTTGCCAAAGCATCGCGAAGAACCAAGAAAACTCTGACATATGCATGGAATGCCGGAGGAGGAGCACTCATGTCGATAGGATGTATCTCCTCTCCATCATCGGTGGAATTCATCGCTTCAGCGCAGACAACGGAGGCGAGGGGTTAAATGGCGACTTACGCTGGGCACCCCCGCTTTCGGCAGCTCCTCCCACCGCACTGCCAGTCTCGTCTGTGTCCGTGTCCGCTGGCTTCTGAGGTAGGTGTCCGTGCCGCTTCGAGCGGGTGCGATAGCGTCGCGTGTCGGCCACTTCGCGATTCGGAGCAATTGCGAAAGGTCGCCTATTGCGCTCATAGCCGCGGATCAAGCGGGTGCGAAGCGCTAGTTTTGTCTAGTTTGATATATGTGCACGGCGTGTGCAGCGAAATCACTGCCGGAAGTGCCGGGAGGAGTGTTTTGGGAGGTCTCCGGAGGGTGCCGGAATGTGGCCAGAACGTGCGCGCGGGCGAGGGGGTTTGTCGTGTTAGGGTAGGTACCCTAACACGACCGGACCCCCGCCCGCCCGCGGGCATAAAATCGCACATTTTTCAAAAAATCGCCCAGAACGTGCCCGCGGGCGGGGGGGTCCGGCCGTGTTAGGGTAGGTACCCTAACACGACCGACCCCCCCCCCCCCTATCCGCGGGCACGTTCTGGCCATATTCTGGCACCCTCCGGAGACCTCCCAAAACACTCCTCCCGCCACTTCCGGCACCCACCGCGTCACCTCAATGCACCAACGCGTCTTCTCCATCCCTCAAACGCTCCCTAATTCCCACGCGCACCACACCTACCCTCTCTGCGATCACGACATCCGAAAAAGCGCCGTTCTAAAGTTATTCGTAAGTAAACAAAGCTTTCTCTACACTCTCCTACATAAGTTATGTTTGAGGTTAGCGTAGAGTTAAACATACAATGTAGAACACAACGAGAGCTGCCAGATCTACGTTGTATTGCAATTGCGATTGCGATTGCACAAAGACTCCCAATCGCAATCGTGAGAAGACCCGTTGGTGCATTGAGGTGACGCGGTGGGTGCCGGAAGTGCCGGGAGGAGTGTTTTGGGAGGTCTCCGGAGGGTGCCAGAATGTGGCCAGAACGTGCCCGCGGGTGGGGGAGGGGTCGGTCGTGTTAGGGTACCTACCCTAACACGACCTGACCCCCCCGCCAGCCCGCACGTTCTGGGCGATTTTTTGAAAAATGTGCGATTTTATGCCCGCGGGCTGGGAGGGTCCGGTCGTGTTAGAGTACCTACCCTAACACGACTGGACCCCCCCGCCCGCGGGCACGTTTTGGGCGAATTTTTGAAAAATGTGCGATTTTATGCCGGCGGGCGGGGGGTTCCGGTCGTGTTAGGGTACCTACCCTAACACGACCGACCCCCCCCCCCCCTCCCCACCCGCGGGCACGTTCTGGCCACATTCCGGCCCCTTCCCGGGACCTCCCAAAACACGCCGCCCCGCAGTGATTTCACTACACCCGGCCGCCGATACGTTGGCGCCGCCGTCCACGTGTATTGGCGGGAGTAGGCTGTAAATGAAGGTGAATGAGTGTACTCTTGACTACTATGCAAAGCATTTGAAGAGCAAGATTAGAGAGCGCCTCCATTGCTCCCGTGAGTCATCATTGCGCGAACTCCACGACTCTAAAGCGTACAATCAGCGTGCGAGCGGCCACGGACACGGACGAGACTGCCAGTGCGCTGGGAGGAGCTGCCGAAAGCGGGGGTGCCCAGCGTAAGTCGCCATTTAAAGTCTCGCCTCCGTTCTTGTATCGTCCAGAGCGAGCGTATTGTTGATATACACCTCTCACTGCAAGAGCTGTTCAACATGAAGCCAACTCGTGTTCGAAAGCGTACGCAAAGCGTGACTCCTCGCACTCGGCGGAGCACTCGATCATTGCAAGGTGGAATGCGGGTTTCTCTGCAGATGGATATTGAGAATGAAGGAAAGGTGATAGTCGGGGAAGCGTTGTTGCATGGAATTGGGAGTGTTCTACGCCGCGAGTTGAACGGGAAGCAATTGGACCCAGGTCTTGTGGTGGTTCATAATATTCTCATCAGTCGAAGCGGTCAGACGTTCTACCCTTACCGGGGGGAGGGCCGGGATCTTCCACCATACATCCAGGATCTCCGGACGGCCTCTCCTTGGGATGAGAAAATGATGGAACCGGTGGCAGCCAGCATTCCGGCGTCCAAGCGTGAAACGGTGAGCGCTATGAGTGAGGTGATGACGCCGACAAGCCGCACGGAGCCAATTCGAAGTTCATCAACACCGAGAGGTAGCGCATCAGTACCACCTCCGCAGGCAGGTCCGTCGTCTGTTACGAAGCGGTCTATGGAGACGAGAGCATCCCCAGCTACGAAGCGGACAGGTCAAACAAGGTCTACCTCCGCTACGGAGCCCACTGCGTCGAAAAGGGCTTCTCCTGCGATGAATCAGACCGTCGACACAAGGGGATCTTCTGCGTCGAAACAGACGGTTCAGCAGGGGACGGCTGTGCAAGAGGAGGAAGATGAGATCATGAAAGGTCCCCTTCCAGACGCGGATGCGCAATCCGCACAAGGAGCTGGTCCATCTGTACCCCAAACTGCACCAGAAACTGCGGAGCAGCAGGACGATGACGTTGTGCTTCTGTCCGCAAGAATGGCACGTTCAAGTGTTTCTGGCGAGCGGTCTGGAACACAAGGGACACCTACTCGGAGCAAGACGTACAGACGAATTCGTCAGAAGGTAGCAAAGGTGAACCTCAATCACTACCGGATGGTTGTTGTTACTGTTGACATCACTCTTATAGACACTCCGCCCAATTTACTGCTTGGAGTACGTAAACGCCATGTTGAAGCCCTTGTAAAGAGTATGGAGGAGCGGGGGATATTGCAATCGATGGGTTCTCCAGTGGTGGCCTTACAAGATGCTACTACGGGAGAGAGAGATACTGACAAGGGACGCCTAACGAAGAAGTGCTTCATTGTAGATGGTTTACATCGTCTGAAAGCTATAAAATATTTGGCAGCGACTGGTGCACCGAAGTGGAAGCGATTAGCCAAGTTTTGTTTTTGCAATCTGCTGTTACGAAGAGATGGGAAGCCCATTGGGACGAAGGAATTCTTATGTGTTGCTTCGTACCTCAATGAGTCGACGAGTACCATGCGAAGGATGATGTTTGCAGACAAGATAAACTCTATAGTTAGTGTGGTCGCCACTCTAATTGAAGATGTTGAGGGGGTGACGCTGGCAGACGTGGATCCTGCAGAAGTGACAGAAGTGTTGAAGGAGAGCCAACTGATTGGGACTGTGCAAGAGCGTCAGTATCTGAGATATGCCAATGTCGCCCTGCAACTCATGTCTCGTGAGGGAATGCTGGCCCATTTCGAGGAAATATGTGAGACTGTGAATGACATAGGTCTCACACATCTGTCCCATACTCCGCTATATGTTTTGGATGCTGAGGAGTTTTCCTTCATTCTTGATTGTCTTCAGATGTTTCTACTGAAGGGCAAGTCGACGAAGACAAAGCAATGGAAAAGCTTTGAGGAAGTTCGAGGTTTCTTTTATGATAGAGCAGTGTCTCTGTTCCGCGCGGCTCGAGCAGTGAGGAATGAAGTGAACGAGGAAGAGTCGATGGAAGTGTTTCTGAAACGCAAAGTCAGTCTTTCTGCTCCATCGCATGAAGATGACGTTGAAGACCCAGACAACATCGCAGCTGTGAATCAGTTCCTTTTGGGACAAGTTGTGAACTTCAACACATTGCCGCGTGTTCGGAGCAGGACGAACTCAATTAGAACTGCCGCTACTTCCGTTCAGAATCGATTGCGGACGATGCTCAAGGTAATTCCGCCGCCCGCACCAGTGAAGCAGTCCGTGACAAAGAGGAGGACTCCCGCTCCTGCTGCTGCAACATCTGCCAGTGAAGAAGGGAAGCCGCGAAGAAATGCACGAGAACGGGCGCAGGTGAGTTATAGAGAAATTGAGCACGGCCGAAATCGAGGTGCCATAGAAGTTCTGGATAGCTCTGAAGAAGAACAGCGGGCTCCGCCGAGGAAGAAACAGAGAAAGACTTTCACACAACAGATGAGATCTACTCTGAACAGCATGACACCGGATGACCTGATGTCTCAACTAAATGAACATGTGCTGAGAGGAAGGTCGATGAAGGTTCAGTTCGTGGAATTGGAAGAGGGAGGGAATGCAGAGAACGCAGGCAGTTCTGCATTTGTGGATGACGAAGAGCTTCTTGGTGTGACAGCTCTACGGGTTGTCACAGTCGAGCAAGAGGCTGCGCCAGACGATCAGCAAGAGACAGGTGGGGGGTCATTTGATGACGAGTTACCTACAGCTCTTCCGGAATCTGAGGAGCACGGACTTGTTCGAGGAGACCCATATGATGGCCCACCGAACCCATCATGGTGCGGGTATGTCAGGCTGAGACCGCAGGAATGGCAAGGGAAGAACGTAATTGAACACAAGGACCCCTGGCTCAGAGTCATTCACTTGCCAAAGGCACATAGGTCGGAGCTGCTAAGTGTCTCGAATGTCCGTTTGTGTTCTGCAAAGTGGAATATAGTCTGTTCGCTTTGGAAACTAAGCTAGTTTTGGGGCTATTTGGGGCGCGCGAGGGGATGCCAGAGGCTGGCACTCAAAAAATTAAGAAATTTTGGAATATTAAATTCCATTTTGCGCAGTTTAGTTCTTGGGTCCCCTAGTTTTTGTAGAGGTTCTACTTCGCCGCACCACCCCATTCACTCTTTTCCGCGACCCTCTCTCAAAACTGCACTCGTGCTAGTTTGCGTTTCCATTTTCTCCCATGTTGCAATGCCAATCGCAACTCATCCCACCTCAATCATCCTATCACTTCTTCCCAGTCCACACCACCCCCGCTATTTACCCATTTCTCGCCCATCACGCGTTCCCATCCTCTCTCTCCCTCTCCGCAAACGTCATTTTGTAGAAGTCAGGTGGACAACCCTCCCCCTTCTCGTATACCGGCCTCGCCCCAAAACGGCTTCAAATCCCTCCCATCCTTCTCTCCTCCTGTCCCCTCAGAATCCCCTTCGCAGTCCGCGCTACCTCCGCCGCACTCCTAAACCCAGTCACCACCGGAGCTCCCACTCCCTCCCGCGGCACCTCCTCCACCACCTTCTTCATCTCCTTACGCCTCTTCTTCAGACGGCTCTTCCCATCCCCAACCCCACCACCCTTTGTCTTCGGTGTCACAGGAGACCCCTTCTGCACCGCCACCCTTCCTACACTTCCCTTCTCCGTCTTTCCCTCCACACCTCCTTTCATCGTCTCCTCTTCCACCAATCTTTGCCCCTTGCCCAGCTCCTTCACCTCCTTCTCCAGCACGTCCAACCTCTCGTTCAGAACCCTATTCTCCTCCCGCAACTCTCCAACCTTCCTTCCCGCACACTCCACTATCCCATACACATGATTTCTCATCTCCACTCCCAATACCGACAACGAATTCCGCAGGCTCGAAATCGCCTCAACCGAAACACCACTACCACCCCCACTCAGCACCACACCGCCCATTTCCGTTACAATCTCCACAATTCCATCGTCCAGTTGCTCCTTCATCACCAACCCCAACATCCCCACCCTCGCCTTCATCTCCCCCACAAACCGCATCTCCCTGTCACCCTCTCCGCCCCCACTCTCTATCTGGTCTCCAACCTCTAACTGACTCAGATGCACCGCACCCCTTCTCTCCATTGCGACCCCCTCCACCTCCAATTCTACCCCCTTCTCCACCTCATCACCATCCCCTCTCCTCGCCTCACACTTCTTTCCTTCATCAGCCACTTCCTTCTTCTGCGACATCCGACCAGCCGCCGTAATCACGTCCTCTTCCCGCTTTGGTGACGGCGTCTGCGGTACCTCCTTCCCCTCCAACAGCGCCAACAGCTCCTCATCCTTCACGTATCCGTTCGACATCTTCAGAAGAAGAAGTAGTAGTTGGATCGAAGTTTCCGCTGCGATACAGTGCAATCGAGCTAAACTGTGCTGTCCAACCCCATTGTCCAACCACACGGGCTATATCCAGCACCATGATTGTCCCTGTTTCCCTCATCCCATTTCCCGCCAAAACATCTACTGTACACCTCCGCACCTTCCACTATTTAAGCGCCATCTCTCTGTCCCCTCTTCACATAGTCCCCACCCACCTCGCCTCGACCGGCGATATTTTTCTCTTCCACCATAACCCCACTCGATGGTTATAGCAAAACAGGAAGATATTGCCAGTGGAGGAAAGCTAGGGACTAGTGATTGTACTTAGAGTTGCTCACCCTCTGTCTCGACTGGGGGCATGTTCTTCTTCTGTCACATCCTTTGTGGGTTGTGACAAAAAAAGAATATGTCACCACTCGACACCGGATGGGTAACAATGGTAGCACGTAGAGTAGTTCATCCTCCCTCTCAGCGTCCACTGGGGATATATTGATGTTCTCTCACATCCTTTCCCGGTTGTGATACAAGAGAAATACATCTCCAATGGAGACGGAGAATATAGTCGTGATAACACGTAAAGGTAACAATGTAATAAACAATAAATTTATGCTACTATCTCTAACCAACCTTTCGAAAACCAACTATGACATGAGCTGGGTTACTCGAGCCAAAGATGGCAGATCCTGCGACTGAAATGTTTGCACCGGCCTTCACTACTGCTTTCACAGTACTCAGTCCAATACCTCCATCCACCTGTATCCCTATTCTTGGGTACAACTTCCTTGCATGTCGCACCTTATCAAGAACACCCTCCATAAACGCCTGTCCTCCAAACCCTGGCTCCACCGTCATCAACAATAACATGTCTACAACTCCTTCCTTCATAAGTGCTTCTACGACCTTTATAGACGTATTCGGGCGCAATCCAACTCCATCCTTTTAATTATGGCAATCCGAGTGAAGCTATAAAACCCGTTCACGTCATTTATGAAGCCAAAATGGCTCCTTTCATCCTGTATTCAAGCTCCCCGTAACTCGTACTTTACAACTACTTTACAACTCAGGTTCGAAATCAGTTTCATTCATTGCACACTTTCTACTCTTCCACCTACCTTTCATAAAACATCATCACACTTTGTGGCTTGTCGTCTCATACAAGCCCTATCATTCATTCAGTACAATCACATATCATACATTTCGCTCACTTTCACAAAGTGAACCATGTTCCCGTTCTGCGCTTCCCAACCGTTTGTACTTCAGTATCACTCCTTACCCTAGCAGTTCTCCGCCCCATCTTTCATTTCTATCGTCACACAAAAACAATCGAACACTTGCAATGAACTCCCAGTCCGACATGCCTCCCAGTCCGCCTCCGAGTCCCAGATACTCTGACGTCCCTCAGGCCTCATCTCCCGCCCGAAGGACTCGGGCCGTTATTGTTGGAAGGGAGCGTATAGGTACCATGCTGGCGAACGAAGAAGATACGGTCATTTCCGCACACGAATTCTGCAGCATGGCTGCTACCTTTCATCTTTCTGATGTACCGATACTAGTTTGTGGAAGAACGAACACCCTGGAGACCGTAATTCAGGCTTGCCCTTATTCGCTCAGAGAGAATCTCGTTTTCTTCCAGAATGGAGACATCATACCATTGGTTTCGAAGCTCGGTGTGGACAAATGTTCAAAAGTTGTCCTATACGTTGGTGTCCCCTCAAGAAACGCAGCTCCGCAGGATGGTGTCATTCCTCAAAGTCCGGATGGTCTCACTGTCGCAACAGGAAAGTGGGCCTCCAACGTTGCAGACAGGTTTAGGTCTATGGGTCTCACTTGCGGGGTTGTCGACGAAGACACATTTCTCGTAAGCTATTATGAGAAGCTCGTGTGGCTATCAGCGTTCAACATCGTCGGGGCCTCAAGAGGTTTCATCCCTATGGACGTAGTCGCTACGGAGTGCAGTACGGTTGTGCTCACAATAATGAAAGAGCTGTTGAAGATAGTTTCGCTTAAGACAGGTACTACTTTCAACCTAGAAGAGACGGTTCTTGCATATGGGAAAACTCTCGTTGGCTTCCCTACATCTTTCTCCGACTTTCAGTTTAGGAACGCGTACTTCTACGACTTTTTCCGCCAAGAAAGAAACATCGTAGGCGGTGACCCCGCTCCTTTTCATACAAACTACGTCAACGTTGTTAAGGAAAAGTTATCCCCCTCCCCATTCCCCCAGCTTTGAGGTTAGAACACATGACTTTTCGGTGTTGTAAACCTTTTAGAGATAGTTAAACATAAAAGTTACTTTATCGAAATGACCTGTTCCTATTACATTACTTATATTGTTCGTCCTTCTGTGGTTCAAATATGCCTCTTTAAATCCTACATCCCTTATCACTAATATTTCGCTAAGATTTTGCTAGATAGAAAATGGTCATTCCATATCATTAAAGTGCACGATACTAGTAACGAAACAAGTACAAAAATTGTGATATTTCTGAAGAACTAAGCGTTTGCATTACTTGGGGCACCCGTATAAAGTAAGGTAAACCTTTTATGGGTTTCAACCCGTAATGGAGGTTGTTTTACTCTTCTTGATTTCTAAGCTCATGTTAAAGATATTTACAGTTTTCTTTACCCACTTGAACCCGTACATATAATTTATGAGTAAATCATCCTTTCTTTACTTCAAATCGATGCAAAAACTTCTCCTCCTAGTAACGATTTAAAACAGTACTACAATACCCGTATATGGTCGTTCTTAGACTCTTTGTATACTACGAAACACCTTGTGAACATCAATCACATCCTTCTCATTCGTATACCCACACCCATTTGCAAAACGAACCCTTTCGAAAGCTTTCAAAACATGTATAACTCGGAAGTTAGAGCCCAAGAAGTAACTCCTCAGCAGCTGGCTAACGAAATATTCGAAAATGGCTAGGCCGTGATTAGTGATGTTGACGGTACTCTGAAAAGAGCTGGGGAGAACATTCCTGCCGAAGCAGTCAAATGCATGAAGTACATCAACGCACGCGTTGGTTTCGGAATTGCTACTGGGCGAGATATAGAGGATGCCGAGAGTTTCATGGAGCACCTGGGTGGCTACACTTTTGGCATCTCTGGAAACCAAGGCGCACGGGTGAGATTATCCAATGGTACCGAAATTGATCAGGACCTTGACAGGGAAGGTTACGAAAGATGTGCAGCCGAACTTGAGAGACTTGCACTCTCCTTAAATGAATCGCACGGACTTCACGAAGAGCGTCAACAAGCAGTGATGAGCACTAGAAAAGACAGTGGACTCCCTAACTTCACGTACAATGGACTGTCGAAGTGGAAAACAGAAGTTAACTCCGGTATTTCAAAAGTGTTGACATCCTTTCCGAACTGGTTGCGTACCCTCAAGATGAAAACTGTGACATAGGGGACATTCGTTTCACGAAAAATAGTGGGGCGCTAGCCTTGGTTGAAAACGACCCCCAGTTCGACACACATTTAATCGTTGCTTTCGGGAATGCTTCCAATGATGGCCCTATATATGAAATGGCAACCCTGGCAGTTCATGTGAAGGGAGAAGGCCATCCAGCAGCGGTAACATATCTTGTTGATGGCGTGGAGGACGTGCATGAGACCATCAGAAGGGTGGCAGAACTGTACGGGTACACAAAATGCAAGTGTCAAAGGTTTAGAAATGCTCTTGGAATTTGTTTCAAGTGCTACGATGCCTTTAATACTTAGCTATGATATGAGATCTCAGTAATAAAAGTGTCGTGTATATCTCAATACCCTTTTATGAATCATGGTGGTTTTTATCGTGCTGCTTTTCCTCGTAGCCGTACAACAGAGCCACCAACATAATTGTCGAATGTACATCCTCCACGCTTTTGAACAGGTTGTGTACTCCACCCGGGATACAATCTTCTTTGACGTGAACGCCGTACACGCCTACCTCATGCAAAGGCCCGTCGCTCAAAGCACTTCCGAACGTCACGACGTCATCCGTATCAATAAATCTCGGTTCATTATCCACAAGATTTTCTCCTCCGCTTCCTTTTGTGTATCGCTTGTCCACAATTTCGCAACTTTTATCGCCGGGATAGATAAAAAACGCATCCATCTTCTGCAACAGGTCCCCAATAGCAGAATCCACTTCTTCTTTCCACTGCCACAGTTTGTTGTACACGAAATTGGGAAGGCCACTATCACTTCTGGTCTCCACGAACCCCTTGTCATCATCATTCACAATACCATGCCTCCTATTCAAATCCCTTGCCAGGAACAGTAGTCCGTCAACAGTGTGGTCAAGGGTGTGATCATTGAATGCACCCTTAATTTCCCTCTCGTCAGAGAAACGCAGGAAAGCTCCATGATTCGCCGAGACACCAAACTTATAGTCTCCGAGTCCTTCCATTTTCCCCTCCACGTCGCCCACATCACCCCCTGTGACAAGTCCGAAACCAGCACGTTCGTCAATGAACTTCATACACTTCACAACTTCTTCTGGAATTGACTCTCCTTCTCTTCTCAACGTTCCATCAACGGAACTTAATATACCGTAACCATTGGCATATATGAACTTAGACAAGGTATTTGGTGAAATTTCCGCCAAGTCTCTCTGTTCCTCTGCCATTTTTCCTGATACAGTCACCATACTGCCACAAGTACCGCATAGACAGGAACTGTATAGACTTCTCAGTTTCACACTTCTCTTAAAAGCAACCTTAAGTGCAGTTTCAGAAATGTTAGGACGCTACATGTTCAATTGCGAATTGACTGGTGCCACCAATGATGTTAACGATACCGAGCATTTGGCATGTTGCAATTAGACGCAACTGGACCAAAGACGTTGGACATTTGTTCAATTACCAGCCTGCCGCACCTTTTCTATGTTCATATGTATAGCCTTGTAATAGTATACTACTCTTAATACTCGCAAGACACACATAATTTACTAAACATCTCATTCTCATCCACTTCGAGGCGCTCGCAGCCTCATTATTGGCAAATCGTCATCACTACTACTCTCGAGCACTTCGGTTCTACCGGCCTCCGCTTCCACACCAATCTCCACGACCACTTGGTCTTCTTCCATGTCAACCGCCCCACCCTTCTTATCGGACAACAGTTCATCCTCCGCCTCCTCCTCCTCGTCACCATTGACAAACGTGGGTCGGAAATCCCGCACCCGATGAACAGCATCAGGTAGTGCGTAGCCCTCTGGTACCATGTACATGTGGTATCTAACCAGCAAATCCATAGACTCGGGCCTATCCACCTTGTCCTTCCCACTTGCTCCAGCATGTGTCACATCACCACGGCCCACGAATACAGAGTACGGTGGGATTATTATCTTCTTCGCTGGATACACCTCCGACATCACTCGCAACTGTTGGTTGTTCATCCCCACCAGTTGATGGCTTCCAGCGCTCACCCAGAGAGGAAAGCCCTCTTTCCCAGAGGCCATTACAAAGTATCCGGGGTTGCCAGTATTCATTGTTTCCTTCGTAACCAGACCACTGAAGTCGGTGTGCAGCGTCTGGCGCTTGCACTTTCTCGTCGTCCCCAGAAATCGACCACCAGTTTTCGGAGTGTACATCTTCACAGCTTCCCTTTCATTGTCCCATAGTTCCAAAGCCGCAGCAATTGTACCCATTCGAACATCAAGTAAAGCACGCGACCTTACAACCCACCTGAGCTCCTCATTATCCTCCGGCTTCTCCACCGTACCACAACGTGTCGACATCACTCTCCCCTCAAATGGTCCATCGCTACCGTCCTTCCATCCTTCATCATCGTTGATTATTGAACAAACGATTTCTGTTCCTCTCCTTTCCGTATATCCGGCATCGCTCCATACTCATTCTCGAAGAAGTCCACCAACTTCCCCGACACATCTCCGAACTCCCGAACTTCTTCCAACTCCTCCCATTTAGGGACATCATTATCCGTCGCAAAGCCATCAAGCACGCAATATCCACTCTGCCTTAGCTCAGCTTGCATTCGGGCGAAGAACATTTGCCCAAATTCGTCATGCTCCTTCGCAGCAACCCACAGCACCTCTTCATCATCCATACCTGTCGGTCGGTACGAGGATACTGCATACCAAATGCCTCCGCCCGTAGG
>VCMS01000297.1:0-31489 GCA_022539475.1 Gracilaria domingensis
GACTTCAATTGACTTCCTACGAAACTGGCGTCCCCAAGAGTGCAGCATCAACACCGGACTCCTCCTTGGCACGATCACTCATACGTTGCTCTTCTTGCAACAGACGGCTCTTCACAAACTCCATGGTGAGTTGGCGATCTCCGATCGTGGTGTCAATTGCAACAATGAGGTGTTCGAAACGTTCCGGAAGTCCACATAGAGCGGCCATGGCAATGTCCTCTTCTTCAACGTTAACATCCATACTCTTGAGGTCGGAGGCCAAGTGCCGAACACGATTGATGAATTGCAACATCTTCTCGTCCTCGCGCATTTTGACAGAGTAGAAGGCACGTCTGGCGTTGATTCGGTTAAGAAGAGTCTTACGTTGAAACACATTGCAAATGGCCTTCCATGCGTCAGCAGCAGTCTCGATGTCTCGAATGTGATCCAAGTGCTCGTCTGCAAGCGTGAGTCCAATGATAGCTCTAGCCCTTTCGTCCCGGATTTGCCACTTTACCAGTTCCTCTTCATCCGTGGGTGCAGAAGTGGTGAGATGGTTCTTGAGGTCTTTCAGTGCAAGTACATACTGAATCTTCTGCTTCCAAGTATGGAAGTTATCCTCACCCAACTTCTCGATCTTGAGCCCACTAAACGAGTCCATGATGTAAGAGAGGAACTGCAGCGAACCAGATAATGCGGTGGCAGACAGGCGGCAATAGCAAACGACAGCGGTAAACAACAACAGCAAACAACAACAACAAACCACAACAAACAACAATAACAACAAACAACAACAACAATAAAGATGAATAGTCGGGTGCTGAGCACAACACACAAGTGCACAGACTTCAACAACACAAGGTCCTCAACCTCTCGGATCAGAACCCACAAAGACGACTTGGGGATCCCAACAATAACAACAGAGGGAGACCAAACGAAGCGGATAGCGATCGACAACACGGGCAACAACGAGCGCCCAAACACAATCACGATAGAAAGTCAACGTCGAACCACCACCAACAAAACGGCCTCAGAGAGGAACGAACGACCGAAAGAAAAGAGTCAACACCGACCAACGATACGGTCAACACACCCGACGCAACGGAGAAGGGAACGAAAGGGAAAACAGCGAAGCGGATGAACGGCGGTGAGGGAAAGCGGCGAGAATCAGCGGCAAGAGGGAACGATAACGGCAGAGGTCAGCGGGGCTTGGTCCATAACCTGATAGAGGTTGAAGCTGAAAGGGAAGGTTGAAGAAAGGATAGGGGAATGAAGGGAAGTTCGCCAGCTCTGGCTCGGAATTTACTTGGAGGCGCTCGAGTCACCGCTTATATAGAACTACTTTGCCCAACCATCGCACAACTCCAACTCCAAGCAATACCAAAACCACTAGCTAGAGACACTCAATACTACTAATCATCTTCTAACATAACATGGTAACACTGCCACACTATCATGACAGCTTACAACAACAAAGCACAACAACGCACAACAGTGCACAACCGTGCACATCAAGTTACGTGCCTACACATAACCATCACCATGCACAGATTCACATAGTGCCAACACACTGTAATCCGTACACGCCACCATAACAGTTACGTACAAGCTCACCAACTAACACGTCACCACAAACTCACTCCAAGTCCTACGTCACCAACAATACCACAGTGTAAACCTCTTGACAGTGCATCTACTCTTCACCATAGTGCCAAAGTCACATGAAGCTGTCCTACATGTCCACGTACATACGTGTGTACCCTGTGCATCATGTACAGCACGCCCAGTGTATTAGCTACACACGTGTACCCTGGAAACAACCCATTAGCGCCACAACACTTGTACCAACCACAATGCATATGACCATTTGCAGTAGCCAATCAGAAGCCCGTTTCACGTTGAGTTTGCTCAGAGGCGCATATGCGCTTTTCCAACGTCACCCTCCAAAACAGCCCATGCTCCCCAGCACTTTTGGTTTTCAGTGACAGCACAGGGTCAACATCCAACACTGGTACAGTCTGATATTTCGGGTCCAGTGAACGTGAAGTCCTTGGGAGGCTCGCACTACTTTGTCACATTCATCGATGACCACAGCCGATACTGCTTTCTGTACATGCTCAAGAGGAAGGATGAGGTGTTCCGGATGTTCATCAAGTGGCTCAGGTTTGTGGAGAACCAGATGGGCAGGAAGGTGCTTACCATCACCGCTCGTAAAAGTGTGCTGCGTGCTTTGCGCACAGACAACGGTGGTGAATACCTGTCCAATCGATTCTCCGAGAAACTGGAGCAGTACGGTATTGAGCATCAGCGAACTGTGCCTTACAATCCACAGCAGAACGGGCTTGCCGGGAGGTTCAATCGCATACTCATGGACTTGGTCAGGTAAATGTTGCATCACAAGAATGTGCCAAAAAGCTTTTGGGCTGAGGCTCTGAATGTTTCTGTGTATGTGCGCAACAGAGTGACCTGCAAGGCGCTTCCGAGTGACGTGACTCCGTTTGAGCTGTGGCATGGACAGAAGCCTGATCTGAGCAATCTGCGTGTGTTTGGTAGCCGTTGCTGGTACAAGGTGGTTGATCACAAGTTGAAGAAGCTAGAAGAGCGTGCAGTGGAAGCGATCTTCATTGGGTACACTTCAGGCTCCCACGGATACAAGTTGTGGGACAGCCAGAAGAAGAAGGTGATTGTGTCACGAGATGTGAGGTTTGACGAGTGCTCTGGAACTGAAAGTTACGAGCACTCTGAACAAGAGGACTACGCGGATATCGACTTGGTCGACAAGTCGGGAGCTGCTGAAGCCTCAACCTCTGACACATCCACCGATGATTCTGAAGATGACCCTTCTGCACCAGCTTCTCACGACAGTACCACGAATGCCAGTACGAATGAACACACCACACCAGACACACATGATGAGCCAGGAGTGCCAGAGATGCAGCCCCTTCGTAGATCCACACGTCAGAGAAAGACGACATCCTCATGGTGGCGTGGTGCCAGTGCTTTCCTTACAGCCAGTGATGATACTCCTTCGTCGTACGGTGACGCAGTGTCACGTCCTGATTCCGAAGGTTGGAAGAAGGCGATGAAGAGTGAGTATCAATCGTTGATGGAGCACGACACGTGGGATCTAGTGCCAAGGCCAGCAGACAGCAACGTGATTTCGTCCAAGTGGGTGTATGTACAGAAGTATGAGGCTTCGTCATCTGGTGAACCGACAGTGCGTTACAAGGCTCGTGTGGTTGCAAGAGGGTTCCTGCAGATCGAGGGTGTGGACTTCTCAGAGACTTATGCACCTGTAGTGAAGTTCACATCCATCAGAATGATCTTGTCTGTGACTGCCTTACGAGACTTTCACTTGCACCAGATGGATGTGAAGACTGCGTTTCTGAACGGTGACCTTGACGAGACAGTGTACATGGAGCAGCCAATGGGATTCACACAGCAGGGAAAGGAGGACTTGGTGTGCCGACTGAAGAAAGCGATCTATGGGCTTAGACAAGCACCAAGACAGTGGCACGCCAAGATATATGCCTTCCTTGTTGGTGAAATGCATCTCAAGCCGAATGACGCAGACGAGTGTGTCTACACCGGGATCATACTAGGTTTCTTGGTTATCATTGCTCTGTATGTAGATGACTTGCTGATTGCGAGTCCGAGCATGAAAACCGTGGAACGTGTGAAGGCAGAGCTGTGAAGTCGTTTCCGCATGAAGGACCTCAAAGAAGCTCGCATGGTTCTTGGATTTGAAATCCATCGTGACAGAACCAAGCGAGAGCTGTATTTGATTCAGTCAGAGTACACGAACAAGGTCCTGGAGCGATGTGGCATGCAGCTATCGAAACCCGTTGACACTCCTATGGAGTGCGGTGTGGACTTTTCTGTTGAGGAGGAAGTGCTCACGCATGTACCGTATCGTCAGGCGATTGGCTGCCTCATTTTTCTCTCTGTGGGAACTCGTCCGGACATCTCATATGCTGTGGCTAAGCTGGCCAAGTATGTTGAGAAGCCGGGAAACACTCACTGGAAGGCGGTCAAGCGTGTTCTTCGCTACCTCAATGGCACTACCACGTTCGGGTTGACGTATGGCTCCAGCACCGATTTGCAACTGCACGGCTATGTGGACTCTGACTGGGCTGGCGATGTTGCCAACCGCAAGTCCACTAGTGGATACTTGTTCATGATGTGCGGTGGTGCTGTGTCGTGGTCGTCTCGTCAACAGGAGGTAGTTGCTCTGTCGAGTGCAGAGGCTGTTGATGTTGGGGTTGGTCGAGTGCCTGTCAGTCCCTCAACGGTGCTCCAAGTACTTGGAATACAAAGTTGCAGGGGAGCATGGGCACTTTTGGAGACCCTCGTGCGAAAAGCGCATATGCGCCTCTTCGTAAACCCAACGCGATACTGCAATATGATTGGCTGCTGCAAATGGTTACATGCAACGTAATTGGTACAAGTGGAAGCTATTGGATGGCGCGTTATGGGCAGATGGTACAAGTGGTGCGCTGTGATTGGCCGGAGCCTGCAGGTAGTGGCCACTTATGCAGTAGCGGAGAATGTGCGATTACAGGCTAGTATGGCCGGTTTTGCTATATGTGCGAATGCAGGCTATTATGAAGGGTTTTGGAGCGAATGTGCGATTCTGAGCTGCGCGAGGGGTTTTGTTGCGCCAGATGGAAATTGTCAATTTTTCAGAGCTGGTTATTGATCATGGAGTTGGCATTGGATTTGGCGCAGTTTGATTTAGTTGTTTTGAATTCGTATTGTGATTTGCGCGCGCTTTCGTTGTCAAGGTGTACACTTTGATAGCGTGTGCTGTTATGTTGCATGCAGCGACGGCGGCGGTGCGCGGTTGGTACTAGTAGGTTGCGATCGTCCCCGCTCACTAAACTCGGTCGAAGGTGGCCTACCCCCTTTACTTGTTGTACTCTTCTTGTTGGTCTCTTTCTCACTTCCCTTTGTCTAACCTGCGTTCGTTGCGTAAGGTTATGGGCCCAGAGCGTCGACTCTTCGCAGACGTCACGCTCTTTTACTAACATTCATTTGGATTCTACGAAGGCGTTGTTTTCTGCGACAGGCGCGTACCGTGCTGTTCTTCCTCCGGCGAGTGGTGAAAACATATCGCGTTTGTTAGTAACCCTCCCGGCGTGCATAGGAAGTCAGCGTAATCCCGCTCCCGGCAGTAGGGCGGGGAGGTCGAACAAACTGACCATATAGCGTTTCAGCGACCGCAGTTCGCCGCAAGACCGTGCAACCTTTCTCGCAAGCGACTAGCAGGGGCTAACTGGTGAACGCATATCTTAGGCTACTAACCTCCCTGGGACGTCTCGTAGAGATTGTAACGCGCCGGGCTCTGAAGTACGCAGAGCTTGGTAGGTGATCAATTCGTATCTCACCTGGAGAGAGTAACCAGGGATCAGAGGTTTGGACCTCTAGGGTCGCAGGAGACGGATTACTCCTTACCCGCTGCTTCTTCTTCTTCTTCTTGTTTCCGGGTTTGAGTTCTGTCTCACCCGTGAGTACACTCCAGGCGTCGAGTACCCGAACTCCGCCTGTGACCGCGTACGGGACGCGTCCCGACGAGCGTTGTAGACCTGGTTACACGGTTTCCGCTGGCGTCCTCGCTGTTGAGTGTTGAGAATACTCCACTCCAGCCTTTACCCTCTAGTGTAACTGAAGCGTTGAATCCCTTTTTCCGCTTCTTTGTTTGTGTTTTTTTTGAGCTTTGTATCACTCTTCCGAGCTCCTACTCTACCGCTACTGGCTTGGATACTACCTGGCTTTCTGGTTCCGATTGTGTGTGACAGGTCCATTTGTCATGTCGGACTCCGAAAAGGAAACGGATACCAACTCTGGTGTGAAGATTCCTCGCTTCCATGGCAAGCGTGGTGAGGATTACGCACTATGGAGGCATCGACTTCGTGCTGCTTGCCGCATCAAAGGTGTATGGAATGTAGTCAACACTGATGTTGAGCAGTCTATATCAACTGAGACTACTGGTACGGATGGCCAAGGATCCTCTGCGGAAGCCATTCGTACTCTGTCGAAACGTGAGAAAGCATGTGGGATCATCATTTGTGCACTTGGCAATGTTCCACTACGTGTGGTAATGGACGTGGATGACGATCCGGCACGAATGCTCAAGATGCTTGATGCACGTTATGATAGAGGTTGAAGCTGAAAGGGAAGGTTGAAGAAAGGATAGGGGAATGAAGGGAAGTTCGCCAGCTCTGGCTCGGAATTTACTTGGAGGCGCTCGAGTCACCGCTTATATAGAACTACTTTGCGACACCATCGCACAACTCCAACTCCAAGCAATCCCTAAACCACTAGCTAGAGACACTCAATACTACCAATCATCTTCTAACATGACATGGTAACACTCCCACACTATCATGGCAGCTTACAACAACAAAACACAACAGTGCACAACAGTGCACAACAACTTACGTGCCTACACATAACCATGACCATGCACAGATTCACATAGTGCCAACACACTGTAATCCGTACACGACACCATAACAGCTACGTACAAGCTCACCAACTAACACGTCACCACAAACTCACTCCAAGTCCTACGTCACCAACAATACCACAGTGTAAACCTCTTGACAGCGCATCTACTCTTCACCATAGTGCCCAAGATACACCAAGCTGTCCTACATGTCCACGTACATACGTGTGTACCCTGTGCATCATGTACAGTATGCCCAGTGTATTAGCTACACACGTGTACCCCGGAAACAACCCATTAGCGCCACAACACTTGTACGAACCACAATGCATATGACCATTTGCAGTAGCCAATCAGAAGCCCGTTTCACGTTGAGTTTGCGCAGAGGCGCATATGCGCTTTTCCAACGGCACCCTCCAAAACAGCCCATGCTCCCCAGCACTTTTGGTTTTCAGTGACAGCGCAGGGTCAACATCCAACACCCCCCCTCTGTCACTGACTTCAAACTTCTATGTGGATCACACCACCGGCTTCGCGGAACTTCTCGTGCTTCACTCGCGCAAGTGGCTTATTCAGCATGTCGGCAACCATGGAATCCGTCGGGCAGTAGAACAGCACAATCGACTTGGCCTGCAGAGCTTCTCGAGTGAAGTGGAACCGAATGTCAATGTGCTTGGTTCGCCTGTTCCCACTCCATTTCGAGCAAGGTCAATGCTGCCCTGGTTGTCAACATACATGGGAGTTGGTTCAACCAGCAGCTTCACAGACCCGTCTGTTTCCATGCCAATCACACTGCCGATGCCGTTCCAAAGTCGCCTAAGCCAGATCGCCTCCTTGGTGCCAGAGCACAAGCTCACGTACTCAGCCTCTGCACTCGACAGAGCAACTACCTCCTGTTGACGAGACGACCACGACACAGCACCACCGCAAATCATGAACAAGTATCCACTAGTGGACTTGCGGTTGGCAACATCGCCAGCCCAGTCAGAGTCCACATAGCCGTGCAGTTGCAAATCGGTGCTGGAGCCATACGTCAACCCGAACGTGGTAGTGCCATTGAGGTAGCGAAGAACACGCTTGACCGCCTTCCAGTGAGTGTTTCCCGGCTTCTCAACATACTTGGCCAGCTTAGCCACAGCATATGAAATGTCTGGACGAGTTCCCACAGACAGATACATGAGGCAGCCAATCGCCTGACGATACGGTACATGCGTGAGCACTTCCTCCTCAACAGACAAGTCCACACCGCACTCCATAGGAGTGTCAACGGGTTTCGACAGCTGCATGCCAAATCGCTCCAGGACCTTGTTCGTGTACGCTGACTGAGTCAAGTACAGCTCTCGCTTGGTTCTGTCTCGATGGATTTCAAATCCAAGAACCATGCGAGCTTCTTTGAGGTCCTTCATGCGGAAACGACTTGACAGCTCTGCCTTCACACGTTCCACGGTTTTCATGCTCGGACTCGCAATCAGCAAGTCGTCAACATACAGAGCAATGATAACCAAGAAACCTAGTATGATCCCGGTGTAGACACACTCGTCTGCGTCATTCGGCTTGAGGTGCATTTCACCAACAAGGAAGGCGTATATCTTGGCGTGCCACTGTCTTGGTGCTTGTCTAAGCCCATAGATCGCTTTCTTCAGTCGGCACACCAAGTCCTCCTTTCCCTGCTGTGTGAATCCCATTGGCTGCTCCATGTACACTGTCTCGTCAAGGTCACCGTTCAGAAAGGCAGTCTTCACATCCATCTGGTGCAAGTGGAAGTCTCGTACGGCAGTCACTGACAGGATCATTCTGATGGATGTGAACTTCACCACAGGTGCATATGTCTCTGAGAAGTCCACACCCTCGATCTGCAGGAAGCCTCTTGCAACTACACGAGCCTTGTAACGCACTGTCGGTTCACCAGATGACGAAGCCTCATACTTCTGTACATACACCCACTTGGACGAAATCACGTTGCTGTCTGCTGGCCTTGGCACTAGATCCCATGTGTCATGCTCCATCAATGACTCGTACTCACTCTTCATCGCCTTCTTCCAAGCTTCGGAATCAGGACGTGACACTGCGTCACCGTACGACGAAGGAGTATCATCACTGGCTGTAAGGAAAGCACTGGCACCACGCCACCACGAGGATGGCGTCTTTCTCTGACGTGTGGATCTACGAAGGGGCTGCGTCTCTGTCACTTCCGGCTCATCTTGTGGAACTCGTGTGGTGTCTTCATCCGTACTGGCATTCGTGGTACTCTCATGAGAAGCTGGTGCAGAAGGATCATCTTCAGAATGATCGGCGGATGTGTCGGAGGTTGGGGCTTCAGCAGATACCGACTTGTCGACCAAGTCGATATCCGCATAGTCCTCGTGTTCAGAGTGCTCGTCACTTTCAGTTGCAGAGCACTCGTCAAACCTCACATCTCGTGACACAATCACCTTCTTCTTCTGGCTGTCCCACAACTTGTACCCGTGGGAGCCTGAAGTGTACCCAATGAAGATGGCCTCCACTGCACGCTCTTCCAGCTTCTTCAACTTGTGATCAACCACCTTGTACCAGCAACGGCTACCAAACACACGCAGATTGTTAGAGGTTATAGCTGCAAAGGGAAGGTTGAGAGAAAGGAAGGGGGGAATGAAAGGAAGTTCGCCAGCTCTAGCTCGGAATTTACTTGGAGGTGCTCGAGTCACCGCTTATATAGAACTACTTTGCGCAACCATCGCACAACTCTAACTCCAAGCAATACCTAAACCACTAGCTAGAGACACTCAATACTACCAATCATCTTCTAACATGACATGGTAACACTCCCACACTATCATGGCAGCTTACAACAACAAAGCACAACACTCCACAACAGTGCACAACAAGTTACGTGCCTACACATAACCATGTCCATGCACAGATTCACATAGTGCCGACACACTGTAATCCCTACACGACACCATAACAGTTACGTACACGCTCACCAACAGCAACTCACCACAAACTCACTTCAAGTCCTACGTCACTAACAACACCACACTGTAATCCTCTTGACACCGCATCAACTCTTCACCATAGTGCCCAAGTTACACCAAGCTGTCCTACATGTCCACGTACATACGTGTGTACCCTGTGCATCATGTACAGTATGCCCAGTGTACTAGCTACACACGTGTACCCCGGACACAACCCATTAGCGCCACAACACTTGTACGAACCACAATGCATATGACCATTTGCAGTAGCCAATCAGAAGCCCGTTTCACGTTCACTTTGCGCAGAGGCGCATATGCGCTTTTCCAACGGCACCCTCCAAAACAGCCCATGCTCCCCAGCACTTTTGGTTTTCAGTGACAGCACAGGGTCAACATCCAACACAGCATTCCAATGTAGCCGTAAACGTTCAACCCATACTGAGTATACCACACAGCAGCATAGTATACCAAACAGAACAACATCAATCTCGGTTTCACATACCAAGGTACCATTCTAGACTCCACACATCTCAGCTGCTTGATGTCAGTGACAGCATGACTTCCAACACCCTCCCTCTGTTACTGACTTCAAGCAACCAGCGCTCCTGGCCAAGTACATGCTAAGTAACAAGTCGGGCAGTCAGGAAACCAGCGTCACTGCACTTAAACCTTATGATGGCCAACGGTGACAACTACACATCAAGTGTAGTTATTGTGTGACCAAGTCCACGGGTGTACCGTTCTACCAGTATACCAAGACCATAGTTCTGTTCTATACGATTCGGATGTTCTGGAAACACCCTCCTTTTGTCACATGCTCTGAACTTCTTACTCATCCTTCGTATGGCAACGAAGGCAACAGCTTCCGGTTCAAACAGATATCAACAACAGACAGTGAGAGCCTAAGTCTGAGGATGTTACTCTGACACCCTCCCTCTCTCACTGGCTTTGAACTTCTCTCAGAAACAAAATGTACCTCAGAGTCCTTCACAAAAGGGATCTAGACGTCCACAAGTGACCACATTCTAGACACCGAAGACAAATGTTGCTCCGAGCATGTAACACATAACAACCTCTTGGAGCACCATTAATCACAGTACTTCAACCAGACATGCAAACACACGCAACCTTCTGGTTCAAGACCGATTTTTCTGAACACCGGACATGTAACAAGTAGCAACCTTCCGGTTCAATATCACTTTCTTAACAGCTGGACATGCAAAAGAGAGCAACCTTCCAGCTCAACAAATCTCTTCAAACAGCGGACATGCAAAATCACAGCAACCTTCCGCGAATAACACATAAGAGAATTGCGACACAAGCAACCTGGACATGGAAAATGACAACCTTCCAGGCCCCGTCCATACAAAATGATGTCCTACACACTCAGGCATGAAACACTCAACCTCCTGAGTCAATTAGCTCTTTCATTCACACCGGAAATGCAAACACATAGCAAACTTCCAGTGACAACAAACTGAAACAAAGAGCGAAACAAACATCACAAGTAATGAAACAAACACTCAGGCATGAAACACTCAACCTCCTGAATCGAACAGCTCTTCCATAACCCAGACATGCATACATGTAACAACCTTCTGGTAACATGAGAACAACATGGAGAGCAAAACACACATCACAAGTGATCAATAATACACTCAGGCATGAAACACTCAACCTCCTGAGTCAAACAGCTCTTCCATACACACCGGACATGCAACCAAATAGCAACCTTCCGGTACAACAGAAGTAAAGCGAAGAGCACAGCACACATCCCGGGCATACATAACGACAACCTTCTGAGCCTGCGTAAGGAAGTCACGATAACAACGGACAAGTAACATCGCAACTTTCCAAAGTTGATACAAAGAAGAGCTCAGACATGTTCAACAACAAACACCCAGGAAGTGTCATAAACGAATCTCACACACACAGTTTCAGGCAGGAAACACTCCACCTCCTTAACTGTAGCGAGCATAACAACAACAAACTGCAAGCGATCGGGTGCATAAGGAACTAAGATTCCTGGTACCCTAGGGAGTCGGACCCCTGACCCCCGGAGACCCTCCGGGTAGGAAACGACTTTCTTCTGTCTACCTTCTCCTGCGTTCCAGGAGAAGGCGCGTCGCTCTCTACGAGACGTCCAGAGGATGGTTAGTGACCAAAGATATGCCTTCACCAAGTTAAACCCTCTCTGGTCTCTTGCAAGAACTTGCGCGACCCTGATACTGCAGGTACTATGACAAACCGAGGTACGCTTCCAGCAAGCAAACAATAAAGTTCACAAGCGGCCTGATCCTGAAAAGGAGGTCAGCCTACGACACGTCGCCTCCCCGCACCACCGAAGCAGTACGGATCAAAAGCTCGTTTCAGTTTGTCTTCCCAACAGATCAAGAACCCAACACACAGTCAGGTCACACACAACAAAGGTGAACCACCCCTGTTCGATGCAGTACGTCACGGCACCCCGTCAACTTCAGCACTCGCGGTACTACCAGGTCTTCCGACCGACACCGTTATCTGCCCCGAAGGACCGGTAGGAGCCCGCTCGACAGCGCGTCCGAATTGGTTCAAGCCGCCAGACTAACGTCCCCGATTGCTCGGATCAACCGCTCGTCGCACCGAAACTCAAGTGATCACCACAAATGCCGAGCACACAGGCAGTGACCGGACTTCAACGAAAAAACGAATGCTGAGCACAACACACAAGTGCACAGACTTCAACGACAACGGTACTCAACCCCTCGGATCAGAACCCGCAAACACGACACGGGGATCCCAACAACGAAAACAGAGGCGAGAAACCAACAACAGCGGATAGCGATCGACGAAAACGAAAATGAACGAGAAACCAAACAGAATCACGAAAGTAGAACAACGTCAAACCACTACCACCACAACGCCCTCAGGGAGGAACGCAAACCAAAAGGGAAATACAACACCACCAAAGCAGTCAACGACAAGAAACACGACAGCAAACAACCATCGAAAACATAAACAACGGCGTTCAACAACACGGTCGGCGGTGAGGGAGAGCGGCGGAAAGGGAAACCTCAAGACGAACGACAAACGGCAGAGGTCAGCGGGGCTGGGCCCATAACCTGTTAGAGGTTATAGCTGCAAAGGGAAGGTTGAGAGAAAGGAAGGGGGGAATGAAAGGAAGTTCGCCAGCTCTAGCTCGGAATTTACTTGGAGGTGCTCGAGTCACCGCTTATATAGAACTACTTTGCGCAACCATCGCACAACTCTAACTCCAAGCAATACCTAAACCACTAGCTAGAGACACTCAATACTACCAATCATCTTCTAACATGACATGGTAACACTCCCACACTATCATGGCAGCTTACAACAACAAAGCACAACACTCCACAACAGTGCACAACAAGTTACGTGCCTACACATAACCATGTCCATGCACAGATTCACATAGTGCCGACACACTGTAATCCCTACACGACACCATAACAGTTACGTACACGCTCACCAACAGCAACTCACCACAAACTCACTTCAAGTCCTACGTCACTAACAACACCACACTGTAATCCTCTTGACACCGCATCAACTCTTCACCATAGTGCCCAAGTTACACCAAGCTGTCCTACATGTCCACGTACATACGTGTGTACCCTGTGCATCATGTACAGTATGCCCAGTGTACTAGCTACACACGTGTACCCCGGACACAACCCATTAGCGCCACAACACTTGTACGAACCACAATGCATATGACCATTTGCAGTAGCCAATCAGAAGCCCGTTTCACGTTCACTTTGCGCAGAGGCGCATATGCGCTTTTCCAACGGCACCCTCCAAAACAGCCCATGCTCCCCAGCACTTTTGGTTTTCAGTGACAGCACAGGGTCAACATCCAACACAGCATTCCAATGTAGCCGTAAACGTTCAACCCATACTGAGTATACCACACAGCAGCATAGTATACCAAACAGAACAACATCAATCTCGGTTTCACATACCAAGGTACCATTCTAGACTCCACACATCTCAGCTGCTTGATGTCAGTGACAGCATGACTTCCAACACAGAATGCTCAGATCAGGCTTCTGTCCATGCCACAGCTCAAACGGAGTCACGTCACTCGGAAGCGCTTTGCAGGTCACTCTGTTGCGCACATACACAGAAACATTCAGAGCCTCAGCCCAAAAGCTTTTTGGCACATTCTTGTGATGCAATATTGACCTGACCAAGTCCATGAGTGTGCGATTGAACCTCTCGGCAAGCCCGTTCTGCTGTGGATTATAAGGCACTGATAGAGGTTGAAGCTGAAAGGGAAGGTTGAAGAAAGGATAGGGGAATGAAGGGAAGTTCGCCAGCTCTGGCACGGATTTTACTTGGAGGTGCTCGAGTCACCGCTTATATAGAACTACTTTGCGCAACCATCGCACAACTCCAACTCCAAGCAATACCTAAACCACTAGCTAGAGACACCCAATACTACCAATCATCTTCTAACATAACATGGTAACACTGCCACACTATCATGACAGCTTACAACAACAAAGCACAACAACGCACAACAGTGCACAACCGTGCACATCAAGTTACGTGCCTACACATAACCATGACCATGCACAGATTCACATAGTGCCAACACACTGTAATCCGTACACGCCACCATAACAGTTACGTACAAGCTCACCAACCAACACGTCACCACAAACTCACTCCAAGTCCTACGTCACCAACAATACCACAGTGTAAACCTCTTGACAGCGCATCTACTCTTCACCATAGTGCCCAAGTTACACCAAGCTGTCCTACATGTCCACGTACATACGTGTGTACCCTGTGCATCATGTACAGTATGCCCAGTGTACTAGCTACACACGTGTACCCCGGACACAACCCATTAGCGCCACAACACTTGTACGAACCACAATGCATATGACCATTTGCAGTAGCCAATCAGAAGCCCGTTTCACGTTCACTTTGCGCAGAGGCGCATATGCGCTTTTCCAACGGCACCCTCCAAAACAGCCCATGCTCCCCAGCACTTTTGGTTTTCAGTGACAGCACAGGGTCAACATCCAACACAGCATTCCAATGTAGCCGTAAACGTTCAACCCATACTGAGTATACCACACAGCAGCATAGTATACCAAACAGAACAACATCAATCTCGGTTTCACATACCAAGGTACCATTCTAGACTCCACACATCTCAGCTGCTTGATGTCAGTGACAGCATGACTTCCAACACCCTCCCTCTGTTACTGACTTCAAGCAACCAGCGCTCCTGGCCAAGTACATGCTAAGTAACAAGTCGGGCAGTCAGGAAACCAGCGTCACTGCACTTAAACCTTATGATGGCCAACGGTGACAACTACACATCAAGTGTAGTTATTGTGTGACCAAGTCCACGGGTGTACCGTTCTACCAGTATACCAAGACCATAGTTCTGTTCTATACGATTCGGATGTTCTGGAAACACCCTCCTTTTGTCACATGCTCTGAACTTCTTACTCATCCTTCGTATGGCAACGAAGGCAACAGCTTCCGGTTCAAACAGATATCAACAACAGACAGTGAGAGCCTAAGTCTGAGGATGTTACTCTGACACCCTCCCTCTCTCACTGGCTTTGAACTTCTCTCAGAAACAAAATGTACCTCAGAGTCCTTCACAAAAGGGATCTAGACGTCCACAAGTGACCACATTCTAGACACCGAAGACAAATGTTGCTCCGAGCATGTAACACATAACAACCTCTTGGAGCACCATTAATCACAGTACTTCAACCAGACATGCAAACACACGCAACCTTCTGGTTCAAGACCGATTTTTCTGAACACCGGACATGTAACAAGTAGCAACCTTCCGGTTCAATATCACTTTCTTAACAGCTGGACATGCAAAAGAGAGCAACCTTCCAGCTCAACAAATCTCTTCAAACAGCGGACATGCAAAATCACAGCAACCTTCCGCGAATAACACATAAGAGAATTGCGACACAAGCAACCTGGACATGGAAAATGACAACCTTCCAGGCCCCGTCCATACAAAATGATGTCCTACACACTCAGGCATGAAACACTCAACCTCCTGAGTCAATTAGCTCTTTCATTCACACCGGAAATGCAAACACATAGCAAACTTCCAGTGACAACAAACTGAAACAAAGAGCGAAACAAACATCACAAGTAATGAAACAAACACTCAGGCATGAAACACTCAACCTCCTGAATCGAACAGCTCTTCCATAACCCAGACATGCATACATGTAACAACCTTCTGGTAACATGAGAACAACATGGAGAGCAAAACACACATCACAAGTGATCAATAATACACTCAGGCATGAAACACTCAACCTCCTGAGTCAAACAGCTCTTCCATACACACCGGACATGCAACCAAATAGCAACCTTCCGGTACAACAGAAGTAAAGCGAAGAGCACAGCACACATCCCGGGCATACATAACGACAACCTTCTGAGCCTGCGTAAGGAAGTCACGATAACAACGGACAAGTAACATCGCAACTTTCCAAAGTTGATACAAAGAAGAGCTCAGACATGTTCAACAACAAACACCCAGGAAGTGTCATAAACGAATCTCACACACACAGTTTCAGGCAGGAAACACTCCACCTCCTTAACTGTAGCGAGCATAACAACAACAAACTGCAAGCGATCGGGTGCATAAGGAACTAAGATTCCTGGTACCCTAGGGAGTCGGACCCCTGACCCCCGGAGACCCTCCGGGTAGGAAACGACTTTCTTCTGTCTACCTTCTCCTGCGTTCCAGGAGAAGGCGCGTCGCTCTCTACGAGACGTCCAGAGGATGGTTAGTGACCAAAGATATGCCTTCACCAAGTTAAACCCTCTCTGGTCTCTTGCAAGAACTTGCGCGACCCTGATACTGCAGGTACTATGACAAACCGAGGTACGCTTCCAGCAAGCAAACAATAAAGTTCACAAGCGGCCTGATCCTGAAAAGGAGGTCAGCCTACGACACGTCGCCTCCCCGCACCACCGAAGCAGTACGGATCAAAAGCTCGTTTCAGTTTGTCTTCCCAACAGATCAAGAACCCAACACACAGTCAGGTCACACACAACAAAGGTGAACCACCCCTGTTCGATGCAGTACGTCACGGCACCCCGTCAACTTCAGCACTCGCGGTACTACCAGGTCTTCCGACCGACACCGTTATCTGCCCCGAAGGACCGGTAGGAGCCCGCTCGACAGCGCGTCCGAATTGGTTCAAGCCGCCAGACTAACGTCCCCGATTGCTCGGATCAACCGCTCGTCGCACCGAAACTCAAGTGATCACCACAAATGCCGAGCACACAGGCAGTGACCGGACTTCAACGAAAAAACGAATGCTGAGCACAACACACAAGTGCACAGACTTCAACGACAACGGTACTCAACCCCTCGGATCAGAACCCGCAAACACGACACGGGGATCCCAACAACGAAAACAGAGGCGAGAAACCAACAACAGCGGATAGCGATCGACGAAAACGAAAATGAACGAGAAACCAAACAGAATCACGAAAGTAGAACAACGTCAAACCACTACCACCACAACGCCCTCAGGGAGGAACGCAAACCAAAAGGGAAATACAACACCACCAAAGCAGTCAACGACAAGAAACACGACAGCAAACAACCATCGAAAACATAAACAACGGCGTTCAACAACACGGTCGGCGGTGAGGGAGAGCGGCGGAAAGGGAAACCTCAAGACGAACGACAAACGGCAGAGGTCAGCGGGGCTGGGCCCATAACCTGTTAGAGGTTATAGCTGCAAAGGGAAGGTTGAGAGAAAGGAAGGGGGGAATGAAAGGAAGTTCGCCAGCTCTAGCTCGGAATTTACTTGGAGGTGCTCGAGTCACCGCTTATATAGAACTACTTTGCGCAACCATCGCACAACTCTAACTCCAAGCAATACCTAAACCACTAGCTAGAGACACTCAATACTACCAATCATCTTCTAACATGACATGGTAACACTCCCACACTATCATGGCAGCTTACAACAACAAAGCACAACACTCCACAACAGTGCACAACAAGTTACGTGCCTACACATAACCATGTCCATGCACAGATTCACATAGTGCCGACACACTGTAATCCCTACACGACACCATAACAGTTACGTACACGCTCACCAACAGCAACTCACCACAAACTCACTTCAAGTCCTACGTCACTAACAACACCACACTGTAATCCTCTTGACACCGCATCAACTCTTCACCATAGTGCCCAAGTTACACCAAGCTGTCCTACATGTCCACGTACATACGTGTGTACCCTGTGCATCATGTACAGTATGCCCAGTGTACTAGCTACACACGTGTACCCCGGACACAACCCATTAGCGCCACAACACTTGTACGAACCACAATGCATATGACCATTTGCAGTAGCCAATCAGAAGCCCGTTTCACGTTCACTTTGCGCAGAGGCGCATATGCGCTTTTCCAACGGCACCCTCCAAAACAGCCCATGCTCCCCAGCACTTTTGGTTTTCAGTGACAGCACAGGGTCAACATCCAACACAGCATTCCAATGTAGCCGTAAACGTTCAACCCATACTGAGTATACCACACAGCAGCATAGTATACCAAACAGAACAACATCAATCTCGGTTTCACATACCAAGGTACCATTCTAGACTCCACACATCTCAGCTGCTTGATGTCAGTGACAGCATGACTTCCAACACAGAATGCTCAGATCAGGCTTCTGTCCATGCCACAGCTCAAACGGAGTCACGTCACTCGGAAGCGCTTTGCAGGTCACTCTGTTGCGCACATACACAGAAACATTCAGAGCCTCAGCCCAAAAGCTTTTTGGCACATTCTTGTGATGCAATATTGACCTGACCAAGTCCATGAGTGTGCGATTGAACCTCTCGGCAAGCCCGTTCTGCTGTGGATTATAAGGCACTGATAGAGGTTGAAGCTGAAAGGGAAGGTTGAAGAAAGGATAGGGGAATGAAGGGAAGTTCGCCAGCTCTGGCACGGATTTTACTTGGAGGTGCTCGAGTCACCGCTTATATAGAACTACTTTGCGCAACCATCGCACAACTCCAACTCCAAGCAATACCTAAACCACTAGCTAGAGACACCCAATACTACCAATCATCTTCTAACATAACATGGTAACACTGCCACACTATCATGACAGCTTACAACAACAAAGCACAACAACGCACAACAGTGCACAACCGTGCACATCAAGTTACGTGCCTACACATAACCATGACCATGCACAGATTCACATAGTGCCAACACACTGTAATCCGTACACGCCACCATAACAGTTACGTACAAGCTCACCAACCAACACGTCACCACAAACTCACTCCAAGTCCTACGTCACCAACAATACCACAGTGTAAACCTCTTGACAGCGCATCTACTCTTCACCATAGTGCCAAAGTCACATGAAGCTGTCCTACATGTCCACGTACATACGTGTGTACCCTGTGCATCATGTACAGTATGCCCAGTGTACTAGCTACACACGTGTACCCCGGAAACAACCCATTAGCGCCACAACACTTGTACCAACCACAATGCATATGACCATTTGCAGTAGCCAATCACAAGCCCGTTTCACGTTGAGTTTGCGCAGAGGCGCATATGCGCTTTTCCAACGGCACCCTCCAAAACAGCCCATGCTCCCCAGCACTTTTGGTTTTCAGTGACAGCGCAGGGTCAACATCCAACACACACCCGACGCAACGGAGAAGGGAACGAAAGGGAAAACAGCGAAGCGGATGAACGGCGGTGAGGGAGAGCGGCGAGAATCAGCGGCGAGAGGGAACGATAACGGCAGAGGTCAGCGGGGCTGGGCCCATAACCTGATAGAGGTTGAAGCTGAAAGGGAAGGTTGAAGAAAGGATAGGGGAATGAAGGGAAGTTCGCCAGCTCTGGCTCGGAATTTACTTGGAGGCGCTCGAGTCACCGCTTATATAGAACTACTTTGCGCAACCGTCGCACAACTCCAACTCCAAGCAATACCTAAACCACTAGCTAGAGACACTCAATACTACCAATCATCTTCTAACATAACATGGTAACACTGCCACACTATCATGACAGCTTACAACAACAAAGCACAACAACGCACAACAGTGCACAACCGTGCACATCAAGTTACGTGCCTACACATAACCATGACCATGCACAGATTCACATAGTGCCAACACACTGTAATCCGTACACGCCACCATAACAGTTACGTACAAGCTCACCAACTAACACGTCACCACAAACTCACTCCAAGTCCTACGTCACCAACAATACCACAGTGTAAACCTCTTGACAGCGCATCTACTCTTCACCATAGTGCCGAAGTCACATGAAGCTGTCCTACATGTCCACGTACATACGTGTGTACCCTGTGCATCATGTACAGCATGCCCAGTGTATTACCTACACACGTGTACCCTGGAAACAACCCATTAGCGCCACAACACTTGTACGAACCACAATGCATATGACCATTTGCAGTAGCCAATCAGAAGCCCGTTTCACGTTGAGTTTGCTCAGAGGCGCATATGCGCTTTTCCAACGGCACCCTCCAAAACAGCCCATGCTCCCCAGCACTTTTGGTTTTCAGTGACAGCACAGGGTCAACATCCAACAGGTTGAACCTCTCGGCAAGCCCGTTCTGCTGTAAATTGAAAGGCACAGTTCGCTGATGCTCGATACCGTACTGCTCAAGCTTTTCGGAGAACCGATTGGACAAGTACTCACCACCATTGTCAGTGCGCAATGCACGCAACACACTCTTGCGAGCGGTGATGGTTAACACTTTCCTGCCCATCTGGTTCTCCACAAACCTGAGCGACTTGAGGAACATCCGGAACAATCCTTCGTCTTGAGAATGTACAAGAAGCAGTAGCGGCTGTGGTCATCGATGAATGTGAAAAAGTAGTGCGAGCCTCCCAAGCACTTCACGTTCACTGGACCCGATATGTCAGAGTGTACCAGGTCCAGTACGTGTTCAGCTCGTTCCCCCCCTTGCTTGGGAGTCGGAGCACGGGTTGCTTTGCCCACTACACAAGAGCCACACACATCCAGCTTCTGAGCCAAATCCACATTCAGACCTGACACAACACCGTTTCGAGCCATCTGCTTGATGCCTTCCACATTCACATGAGCCATTCGAGCATGCCAAAGAGACAAGTCTGACACAAGGGCACTGTCCGTGTCCGTGAACTGATCTGCAGCAGTGCAAAGGTAGTACAGGTCTTTGACGCGGCGCCCAACGGCAACCACTTTTGACCCCTTGTACACACATACCTTTTCTTTGTCAAACACTACCGTGCAGCCCAGATCACAAATCTGTGACACAGACAACAAGTGGTACCGTAAGTTGGGCACGTGTACCACCTGCTTTAGCTTGCACTTACGCTTGGACCCTTCAACTGTCAGATCGAGCTCCACACTTCCGTGACCAACAGACTGCAACTTGGAATCATTGCCGATACTCACACCCGACGACACCTTTGTCTCGTACGTTTGGAACATTGAGTCATCATAAGTCATGTGTGCAGTAGCTCCAGAGTCAACAATCCAGTCACTGTTAGTGGCCTTGTCGGCACCATTCGCAATGAGGCATACAAAGTCAGAATCGCTGCCGCCCGTACCTTGCTCATGTTGATATTGGGTCATGGTCGAGTGCCTGCCAGTCCCTCAAGGGTGCTCCAAGTAGTTGGAATACAAAGTTGCAGGGGAGCATGGGCACTTTTGGGCACCCTCGCGCGAAAAGCGCATATGCGCCTCCCCGCAAACCCAACGTGATACTGCAATATGATTGGCTACTGCAAATGCGTGTATGCAACGTAGTTTGGACAAGTGGTTCTGGCTGTATGGGCCAGGAGTGGCGGATGGCACAAGTGGTGCGCTGTGATTGGCTGGAGTCTGCTAGTGCTGGCCACTTATGCAGTAGCTGAGAATGTGCGAATACAGGCTATACTGGGCGGTTTTTGCAAGATGTGCGATTCTAGGCTATTGCGAAGGGTTTTGGAGCGAATGTGCGATTCTGAGCTGCGCGAGGGGGTTTGATGCGCCGGATTGAAAATGTTGATTTTTTTGGGGCTACTAATGGATCATGGAGTTGGCATTGGATTTGGCGCAGTTTGATTTAGTGGTTTTGAATTCGTATTGTGATTTGCGCGCGCTTTCGTTGTCAAGGTGTACACTTTGACAGCGTGTGCTGTTATGTCGCATGCAGCGACGGCGGCGGTGCGCCGTTAGTACTAGTAGGTTGCGATCGTCCCCGATCACTAAACTCGGTCGAAGGTGGCCTACCCCCTTTACTTATTCTACTCTTCTTGTTTGTGTCCTTGTCACTTCCCTTCGTCTAACCTGCGCGCCTTGCGTTAGGTTATGGGCCCAGAGCGTCGACTCTTCGCAGACGTCACGCTCTTTTACTAATTTCTCTTTTGGATTCTACGAAGTTTTCCTATCTGCGACAGGTACGCGTTGCGAGCGAGCGAGCGAGCGAGCGAGCAGAAGGACCGCGCTGATTTCCCGCAAGCGACTAGCAGGGGTTAACTGGTGAACGCATATCTTTGGCTACTAACCTCCCTGGGACGTCTCGTAGGGATTGTAAAGCCCCTCGCTCTGAAGTACGCAGAGCAGGGTAGGTCAAGAAGAATTCGTGCCTCACCTGGAGAGAGTAACCAGGGACCAGAGGTTCGGACCTCTAGGGTAACCGGATATTTAGATCCTGCCAGTGGACCCGCTGCTTCTTCTTCTTCTTCTTGTTTCCGGGTTGAGTTCTGTCTCACCCGTGAGTATACTCCAGGCGTCGAGTACCCGAACTCCGCCTGTGATCGCGTACGGGACGCGTCCCGACGAGCGTTGTAGACCTGGTTACACGGTCTCCGCTGGCGCCCTCGCTGTTGAGTGTTGAGAATACTCCACTCCAGCCTTTACCCTCTTTGTGTAACATAAGCATTGAGTCCGTCACTCTGCTTGTATTGTTGTTTGTCAAAGCTACTTTTGTGTTTCCCTCTTTGGTTTTCTACTTGGTTTCCTGGATCTGCTTGTATTCAGAACGAGTCTTTTACAATGTCGGACTCGGAAAAGGAAACGGAAACCAACTCTGGTGTGAAGATTCCCCGCTTTCATGGTAAGCGTGGTGAAGATTACGCACTCTGGCGACATCGTCTTCGTGCTGCATGTCGTATCAAAGGTGTCTGGAATGTTGTTAACACGGATGCCGCGCAGTCCATGTCAACTGATACTACTGGTACTGATGGTCAAGGATCCTCTGTGGACCCCATTCGCACATTGGCTAAGCGTGAAAAGGCCTGTGGCATCATCATTTGTGCACTTGGCGATGCTCCCTTGCGTGTAGTTATGGATGTGGATGACGATCCGGCACGAATGCTCAAGATGCTTGATGCACGTTATGCATCTAATCGAACGGTTTCCCGCATCGCGGTTCAGACTCAACTGTTCCGAATGTCGTACAATGGGCAGAATATGTCCGAGTATGTTGATCAATTTACTGCACTGTTCTCGCAGTTGGATCGCATGGGCAAGGAGGCTGCCGTTCCAGAAACTCATAAGGCCCCTATGCTCTTGGCTTCTATTGATCCGCAGAGTTCGTTGGAGTCGACTGCAGCCGCGTTGCGTACCAAGGAAATATCTGAACTGACTTGGGACTACGTCGCTACCACACTCATCGATGAGTACAATGCACGTCATATAACCTCTGGCCGTAGTCGCAGTCGCAAGAAGAACAGAGGAAAAGGTTCCGGAAGGCAGTCTGGTACCTCTGTAAGTGCCAACCATCGAGATGGAAATGACTCCGATGATGCTCCCACTGCTCGTGCACTGGCGGCTGGCAGCACCAATGGTCATCACTGTGACTTTTGTGATCGTGATGGACACATTCAGGATCGATGCTACATGAACCCAGACAATCCCGACAACCATTTGCCGAAGAGTATTCTGGACAAGTTGGCATTCAAGTCCAAAGAGAAGCCCAAGACATCGTCAAAATCTTCCGGTAAATCGTCCAAGATCGAAATCGCGGGCATGTCTATGGAAAAGGCAACGGTTCTACCACCCACGAAAAGAGACATGGACACTTACGCAGATAGTGGAGCGACCTCGCACTACTTCCATTCGCCTTCCGTATTCGTTCCTAGCACACTGCATGACGTGGAGGAGCGTGTTATACAGCTCGCGGACAAGACCTGTGTGTCTGCAACTCAACGTGGAGATGTGATTTTGCCTTTCGAGAACGTGAATCTACGTCTGACCGATGCGTTATTGGTTCCCTCCATTGAATACAACTTGGTTTCAGTGGGGTGCTTAGCCGACAAACAGATTGAATCTCGTTTCCGTTCCGCAGATGTTCGTCTGATTCATGACAATGGTCTGCACATTGGGTCAGGAAAGCGCGATAAACGTTCCGGACTGTACACTTTGCCGGAACCGATAGTGCATTTCACTCATGACCGCGCTCTTATCTCCAACCAAGTCGATTTGGAATGCGCACTGAAGGCCTCGATGACTGCTCTAGCACAACTGTGGCACCGAAGACTAGCGCACATGAACCCGAGGGACTTGCAGGTTGTTCACAAACATGCCGATGGTGTGCCTTGCCTGGCTGAAATGGAGGAGGTATGTCGGCCATTCCGTCTCGGAAAAGCACACAAACTACCGTTTCCTGGTTCATTTGTTCGTGAATCGTCAGTTGGTGACAAAGTGCACACTGATATCATCGGACCACTCACTCTGTCGTTCCCACAAAGGTTCAAGTATGCGTCGGCATTCGTGGATGACCACTCACGATATGTCCTCATTGGATTCATGAAACATCGTAGTGAACTCAATGATGTGTATGATGCTGTCGCGCAGAAGCTCAAGCAGCTTGGAGGAGTGGTGGTGAAGAAACTGCACTCGGATGACGCTAAGGAGTACATTGCGTTGCAAGACAATCCAGACAATGAATTCGAGGATACTTCTTTCTCACCTCCGTACACTCCGGAACACAACGCCATAGCCGAGCGCATCAATCGTACCATGGAGGAAGCTGCTCGAGCTATGCTCATTCAGGCCAATCTACCGGAATGTTTGTGGGTGTTTGCATTGAAACATGTACTGTTCGTGCGAAATCGTGTTCCACATTCAACTACTGGAAGCACTCCGCACTCGTTGATGACTGGCAACAGGCCGACGTTGAAGCACACTCGTGTTTTTGGATGTGCTGCTTTCGTACTCAAGATGATCGAAGGAACCAAGTTCGAGTCTCGTGCATTTGAGGGGGTGTACTTGCAGACTCTTGAGCATGGTGTGTTCGACATACTTGTTAGGGATGGTGATGGTATACCGCGCAGCATGCGCTCTCGTCACGTCACCTTTGACGAGGATTCTTTCCCCGGTGCCGAATACTTGGAGGAGTACATGGAGGATGAGAGTGCATCTGACACTGATTACACTTCGGACCCCGAGTCATGCTCTGACTCCTACGGCTCTTGCTCAGGCAACCAAGTACACGAAGTGAATGTGGACGACATTTGTGGCACTCCGAGTGGCACTGATGATGAATCTGCGTTAGAATCTGACCCGACCGCCGAGGAAGCACCACCAGCACTGGGTAATGAGAGCAGTGATGATGGTGAGGAAAATGTTGAAAGTGCCAGCTCTGGTGATGAAAGTGAGCATGAGCCTCCGAACAGCACAGATCACACGTCCACTGACAACATCGGCGAATCTGCGGAGCCATCGCGATACCCGCAGCGCACGCGTCGTGCTCCGCGGAGGTGGTTTATGGCTGGATCTGCCACCACTTCTGCTGTTCAAGTGACGACGAGTGATGAACCCATACTTAAGGAAGCAATGTCTGCGACGCCAATGGAGCAAAGCCTCTGGCGAGCAGCCATCGAAGATGAGCTTGCATCACTTGAGTCCAAGAATACTTGGCGTGAGGACAAATCTCCTGCACAGCAACCACTCCCAACGCACATTGTTCTCAAGGTAAAGCGTAATGCCGATGGTTCAGTCGAACGCTTCAAGGCTCGAGTGGTGGCTGGTGGTAATCATCAGACCTTTGGTGAGAACTACATGGAGACATATGCACCAGTGGTTTCTTTCGGCATAGTACGTTTCTTCCTGTACTTGACCTTATGTTTGCAAATGTACATTGCTCAGGTGGATGTGAAGACCGCATTCCTCAACGGCGATCTCGACGAGGACGTTTGGGTCATGTCACCGCGTGGTGTTCCAGGACTTGGCTCACGATGCTTCAAGCTTCAAAAGGCAATGTATGGACTGAAACAAGCACATCTAGCCTGGCACATCAAGTTCACACGCGATCTTGCAGACATTGGTTTTGAAGAGCTGCCAAGCGCACCTTGCGTGTTCCGACGCCCTAGTGAGCACAAAGGCTACGCCTACATCCTGGTGTACGTTGACGATCTGCTAATCTTCACTCCGTCCACGGAAGAGCGATCTGGGATCTTGGAGGAGCTTAGGAGTCTGTACGAGATTCGCGTTGAGAATAAAGTGACGCTTTACCTTGGTGTTGAACTTACTTGGAGTGTAGACGACGATGGTCGACTAACTGGCGTTCAGCTTGGTCAACCCTTATACATTGAAGGCATGCTTCGACGCGTTGGTCTCGACAACTCCAAGCCTGCTCGCAGTCCAATGGTAAAGTCATTCTTCTCCGGACTTGCGGAGGAGGAGGACAAATCGGCTCAGGATGTGCAGTTGTACCAGCAGATGATCGGGTCTCTGCTGTACTTGGCACTTCGCACTCGCGTGGATATTCTTGCACCGGTACTCATTCTTGCTCGTTACCAAAGCAATCCAACGGCATACTGTCATAGAGCTGCGAAACGAGTGCTGCGCTACCTACAGGGTACTCGGCATCATGGATTGAACTACCGCGCCGGCTCCTTGGACATGGAGGCGTATGTTGATTCAGACTTTGCTGGTGACAAGTCTGATCGCAAGTCCATGTCCGGGTATATGATCAAGTTCGGTTCTGCCGTGGTGTTCTTCGGTGCCAAGAAGCAAGCTTCAGTTGCTTTGTCTACTGCAGAGGCTGAATACTATGCTCTGACCATGGCGGCGCAGGAGATTGTGTGGATGAAACGCGTGCTGTCCGAACTTGATATGGGCATCAATGGTGCAGTTTCTCTCCACTCGGACAACCAAGTTGCGAGCGACTGGAGTGCAGGTGAACGGTGCCCGTCGGGTAGGGCTAAGCACATTGACGTGAAGCTGCATTTCATTAGGGACTTGGTAAAGGATTCTGTGATCGATGTGAAGTATGTGCCGAGTGAGCTGAACGACGCAGACATTCTTACCAAGCCCCTTGGTCCGTTAGGTGCCCAGGCAATCATGGAAAGGATTGGACTTGGCAGGAACTGGAGGAGGAGTGTTGATATTGGGTCATGGTCGAGTGCCTGCCAGTCCCTCAAGGGTGCTCCAAGTAGTTGGAATACAAAGTTGCAGGGGAGCATGGGCACTTTTGGGCACCCTCGCGCGAAAGGCGCATATGCGCCTCTACGCAAACCCAACGTGATACTGCAATATGATTGGCTACTGCAAATGCGTGTATGCAACGTAGTTTGGACAAGTGGTTCTGGCTGTATGGGCTAGGAGTGGCGGATGGCACAAGTGGTGCGCTGTGATTGGTTGGAGTCTGCTAGTGTTGGCCACTTATGCAGTAGCTGAGAATGTGCGAATACAGGCTATACTGGGCGGTTTTTGCAAGATGTGCGATTCTAGGCTATTGCGAAGGGTTTTGGAGCGAATGTGCGATTCTGAGCTGCGCGAGGGGGTTTGATGCGCCGGATTGAAAATGTTGATTTTTTGGGGCTACTAATGGATCATGGAGTTGGCATTGGATTTGGCGCGGTTTGATTTAGTGGTTTTGAATTCGTATTGTGATTTGCGCGCGCTTTCGTTGTCAAGGTGTACACTTTGACAGCGTGTGCTGTTATGTCGCATGCAGCGACGGCGGCGGTGCGCGATTAGTACTAGTAGGTTGCGATCGTCCCCGATCACTAAACTCGGTCGAAGGTGGCCTACCCCCTTTACTTATTCTACTCTTCTTGTTTGTGTCCTTGTCACTTCCCTTCGTCTAACCTGCGCGCCTTGCGTTAGGTTATGGGCCCAGAGCGTCGACTCTTCGCAGACGTCACGCTCTTTTACTAATTTCTCTTTTGGATTCTACGAAGTTTTCCTATCTGCGACAGGTACGCGTTGCGAGCGAGCGAGCGAGCGAGCGAGCAGAAGCTACTAGAAGGTTGCGATCGTCCCCGTTCACTAAACTCGGTCGAAGGTGGCCTACCCCCTTTGTTTGTTTTACCCATATAGAAACATTTAAAACGTTCGAAACTTTTTTTGAATATTTTAAACATTTTCTACACGTTTCATACGTTCAGAACATGTTCAGAAAGTGCTCATTGCGCTTGACCAACCAAAACCTTCCATTTTAAATTTTTGAATTATATAGTAAGAAAGCAAGCACTAATACTATATCAACTCCATATCATATGCTTTCTCATCAAGACGATGGAGAAGGGCTTAACTCTTACCTCATTCCAACAATAATGGGTCGCCCAAAATCTAATCGATGGGCATTCTTTGACAAAACTTCCCCTCCGACTGGCATGAAAACAACCCGCGCAAAATGTAAGTACTGTCAACGGACCGTTTCAGCTACGTCAACTAATATGGATACGCACTACCGTAACTGCAAGTCTGTGAAACGAGCAATTGGTGCCCTTGTTGCTACACCCGCCATAGCGTTGCCAAACACACCAACAAACTCAACAGCTGGTCCTTCCGTACCCAGTTCAAGAAACGTATCTGTCAATACGCAAATATCTACTGGTCCACTATCGCATTTAGTACAAGGGGTTATTACGATGGAGCAAAGAAATCGCTTGGATAATCTTCTTGCCAATGCTATACATGAGACGGGTTCAAGTTTTTCTCTCTTTGAACACCCATCCCGGCGTCAGTTTTTCCAATTTCTTGCCCCACATTACCGGCTTCCATCAGCGCCAATCATTAGTGGCCAACTGCTTGATGATGTGTATGAGAGAGTCATGAACCAGTCATTTGAAATGATTCGGAACAACAAGGGAGGTGTTCTAGGCATTGATGGTTCTACAAACCGTGTATCCAAATCACTGTGTAACGTCATTGTCCACGTTCCGGTTCCTTTATTTATTGAGTACCTTCGGTCTGACTTAAACCGCGAGACAGCGGAAAACATGGTGGCCAGATTGAAAAATTTGTTGGAGAGACTAACAGTGAAACTTGGACAATCACCTTGTTTTGGATTTATATCCGATTCTTGTAACGCAATGCGTGCATTACGAGCTCGGCTTTTGGAGTTGCATACTATGAAGTTTACATATAGCTGCAGTACACACTGTTTGCATAACCTAAGTATGGACATTGGTCGTCTACCAATACTTTCGGCAACGGTCAAGCAAGCAATGTTTGTTTCAAAAACTGTAAAGAATGTTGGTTTGTTGCGGAAGCTTTATGAATCCATTTGCATGGAAATGAAGGGAAGAATCTATGCAATGGTTCTCTTCTCTCCCACACGATGGACGTCTGTTAATAGAATGCTTTCCAGACTGCTCACTGTCCGTTCCGTGCTTGCATTCATTCCTGTTGTTCTCTTAAACGAACGAAGCCAACGTGGCATTGATCCTCAGTTTGAACTACCAAATAATCTGGCAACGACTTTAATGAGTGCTTCATTCTGGGCTAATGTGGAACGAATTGTATCTGTGTTGGAACCAATCTCGTACTACATTGGACTATTGGAATCCGACACCGCCACATTATCAGATGCATACGCCTGTTTCGTTTGTACTGCGTCGTCGATTCGCTCGTCTTCACTGCTTTCAACCGAAGAAAAGCATTATGTGGAGTCTTCCTTGACTCGCCGATGGAACCGTATTTACTCACCCGTCCACGCTCTCGCAATTCGATGCGACCCGTTGTACACCGAGCTCTTATCCTTTTTTCGCCCTTTGTATGGTCCTGAATTCTCTGAACTTGGAAATGGGGATCTTAATGAGCAATGTCACAGCGCTTTGAAACTGTTGGCTTCCAACTCTGAACACAATGATAATTTGATGAATGATTTTCTGCGACTCTCACTCTCGAACGAACCATTGTTAACCTCGTTGAAGCATTTTCAGCCACGTTTTATTTGGGGTCAACTTCGCGGAAAGTTTCCCCATCTTGCCCTGGCTTTGGATGAAGTGTACCGTTCTCCTGCTTCCACCGCTGGGATTGAGCGAAACCATAAAATAACGAAACGCGTACTCAGTGAACGTCGTTGTCGCCTTGGAGAGTTAACTATGGAAAAACAGGTTGCCGTTGCTCACAATGCGTCAATTTGCCGACGCGTTCCTCGGAATATTCGTCATAAAGGGTTCTTGGAGCTACTCCCTCACGTCCAAGCCGCAGTTCCCTCCCCTCCTCAACATGTTGCTGCTATTCAAACAGCCCCGAATGCACCACTCCATCCAGGCCATTCTGCAGTTGCTACTCCCACCAATCCCGAAACAGAGACGCAATCTGGGTCAGAAAGTGAAAATCAAAATCAAGAAGGGACCGAAGAGTGGGATGACGAGGCCGTTTTGTTAGAAATACAATTGATGGAGATTAACAGTGCTGAGAACATACCAGACGACATCCTCTTTGCGATGCCCACATCTTTGTAATAAAGGTTGTTCTCAATTAGTGCTATACAGCCCGCGATTAGAAGTAGGAATTTCCGACAGCTGTTTCCGCTCTCCCTTTTTCCCATGAACATTGTACACCATTCAGTGCAAGCTAAACAAAACCATTTTGCATCGTTCTGGCCGCCATTGACGAACGAAAACAGTTTCCATGACATTCTCCTTTCCTCCGAGGCTGTTCTACCTTGCCCAGATTTGCGCAAATAGGTCCAGAATAGAACGAAGCTACGCAATACAAAGTATCTATGAGTTTCCCAGCGTAGCTTACCCGCACAGAAAGCAGGAACCTGTGGTATCCCGAAGCCAACAGTTATAATATGGGGACTGCAGTGACCTGCATACGATGCAGGTGTGGTGCTGCCAGTGTTTGTCGGTGTTTTAGTGGCTATCACGGTCTTCTGTCAGAACTGTGCTTTGACGTGAATGACAGCAGAATACTCTTAGCATCAATGGACAGCACTCTGAAGACATGAGATCTACCAAGCGGTCTTCTTTTTGACTCGCTTCATTTCGATGATGCGCCGACCAGCATAGCTGTGGCTTCAAACCGAGGTGTATTGCCACCACTCATGTGAACAATCTTGGTGTGAATTTATAGGTAAATATGGAGAGCCTTCCAATTGGACGTAGTCTTGGTGCGAGTTTCCGCACAGAATGATAGTCAATAAATGTCATCGACAGCGCTTTTCTTTCTTCCATGTCGGTCAATGATTGTGCGTGCGAGCGGCATGGCGAAGGCCAGCTTAGAGCTTTGCAATGATGCCCGATTGTTTTCGGCTCTCCGCTTTTGGAGCAAAAAACCAACGCGGCCGTAACTTACTGTATATTTGCCATCATATGCATCAAAGAAGGAACGCAATGGCGTAGGTGATTGTCCGGCATGCAGTTGTTGGCTCGCTCTGTGCAAAGCATGTGCTCAAAAGGACGCATCAAATGTCTGCCATGGCCGGAAGGGAGTCAGACATGACAAAGGACGATGCGTCCTAATGCAGGACGGTGATCGGTGGATGCAGCGCGCGACCATATGCCATGATGGCAGACGTTCTCGTGGAAGCTGGTGGCTCTCGTTGAATTAATTCCATTACAGTAACCAGAGGGTACTGTAATGTTTCGAATGTTTTTTGAACCCTGGTCATTTCCAATAGGTACAAAACGCGTTTTAAACGTTTCGTTTCATTCGAAACGAATTTAAAGCGTTTGTATATTTACCCATCTTGTTCACATTTTCCTCACTTCCCTTTGTCTAACCTGCGCACGCTGCGTTAGCTCATCGTTGAGCGCGGTATGTACACTTGGGTGAGCAGCATCGATCTGATCCTTGTTAGCCCCATCACGTTGCTTTTTGAAACAGTTCTTCTGGATATGACCCT